>JAPDKU010000050.1:0-215860 GCA_027569715.1 Hamigera avellanea | reverse complement strand
AAATACCAGTGAAATAATGCATAAGTTATGTAGTCACGGGGTTAAGCACTGTTTGCACTGTTTAGCAGAGTTTGGGGGCCCATATGGGCCCCATGCGTGGGCTTTGGGCCCTGGCTATGGGCCCAAAACTCGGCCCACGCGCATGGTCGGGCCGGGTCGGGCTTGGGCTTTCATGGGCCCTGAAGATGTCTACCTGCAATCGAGCCTATAATCGAGCCTTCTTATTAGTTAAAGTAAAAGGGATTAGGTCACTCTATAATAACTTAGGGTATTCTACACTATAGTAGAACTGAATAAAGTTCTCGGTCAATTTTCTGATCACGTGACCTAATGGCCTTACTGTTTTGGGGTTAGCGTGGGGCAGGGGGTGTACGGGTACCGGTCCTCTATAAATAAGGCTATATATAAGATATCTATAATTAATTAATATACAGATAATACTATCATAATCTATTTATATATTTATAATAAATAATATATAATTATATTCCTTAACCTTTTTTATAAACTTTCTCTATATTAATAATTATATTAATTTATTATAATACCCCTATATAATTTATTATAGGGGCTCGCTGTAATAGGCTCGAACAGACATCTCATTCAACCATCTGGCAGCTATGATACGAGAATTCTAGCATGGGGAACTTGAAGGAAGGAGAAGAGATACAGTGAAGGTGCAAGACATCATAAGAAATAGGCTTGTGGGTCATGTGACATACTGAGGTGATAGACTGTCACACTCGCTATTTCCCTACTCTATAATCTTTTTAATATTAGGTTATTCTTCTATATGGGGGCGTTCGCTAGATACGATAACAGTAACTTAAATTATTAAATAACGCGCTGGGAGGACCGCGTAATAAATAATTATATCATTAATAATTCTATAATAAAGGTATCGGCCTTCCTTATAGCGCTTATTAATTTCTTCTTAAAGAACCTATTAAACGCGGAGCTATTAGGTTCCCTAAATTATAAATTAAGGATATAATGTCAAGGGCTAAAGGCCCTATGGTTGACTCGGGCAAGAGCCCTCGATTGGCCGAACCTGAAATGGTCATGTGACTCGGTCACATGACTTTCGTTCTATACAAACTATTCTGCGAGTTTCTTCTGTTTTCTTCCTTTCTTTCTTCCCCAGCGCAATCTTCGTGTACATAGCCGATAGCTAGTTCTGATTCAGAATCTATCCGGTGACATATAAGGCCTGCGCGTTATTTAGATAAGTCATTTATATAAATTATTAGTCTATTAGCTCTATATTCGGGGTATTAGTTATTATTATTAAGATAATATAAAGGATAGCGCGGGTTATATAGTACGCGGTTCTTTTCTATAGTAAATCTTTTAAGAGCCCTTAATATAATTATATTCCTTTATATAATCTATAATAGATTAGAGTCGGCGATAATACTCTTTAAAGCTAGAATCACGTGGGATATTAAAAATCTCCTTATATATTATTTAATTAAGATTAGAGTTTAAAAATATAATTTTCTAGTTATTATCATTATTATAGTAATCTATTTTAATTAGCAGCTATTTAAACTCTATAAAGAAATCTTTAAAGATATAGTTACCTTATTATAAATTATTAAGGCGGTTAAGAGTCTTTTCTTTAAAATATTAATCGCGGAATATAAATAATAGCTGGCTGAAGAAGTCCTTAATTATTATTTTAATAATAATATATTAATTTAAGCTATATTATTTTATTTATAGATAAATCCGGGCCGTAGCCTTACCTATTAATCGGCTAAAAGCATACTAAATTTATTTATATAGCTTATTAATAATTTCTTAATTTATAATTAATTTAATATATAATATAGATTTAAATACACGTATATAGTAAGCCGTGGGGTCTTCTCCCGAGTACTTCTTTAGGTTATTTATCGCGTGATAAGGCTTCTAGTAAGGCTGCTTAGGGTTTATAATTATTAATATTAAAACTAATATAAGTATAGTTATAGGGGCCTAAACTCTAATTAACACCTATAATATATTAAAAATTTATTATATTTATTATTCTATATTTTATTTTTAATTTTCTTATAATTATATAATCTTTATTACTTATTAATAGAGCTGTGCAGCGGTAATATTTTCATTAGTGGCTAGAGAGGCTATAGAAAAGGATTTATTATTATAGGTTATAATAATAAGATAGCTATTACTACTTATAGATTCGCTAGTTTTATAATTCACTATATAATTAATTATAAAGGAGGTCTATAACTTAATATTATAACATATTAAATTTACTATAATTCGTTAATAGCCTATTTATAACCTATTCTATTTTATTTATATTTATAGGATTCTCTTATAGTCTTTCAAGGCGCTGTCGATATCGCTATTATTATTATTTATAATAATAATACGAGCGATATTTAATATAACAGGCCTAGTACTATATATACTAAAAACTATATAAGCCTAATATATAAAAGATATCGCTAGAGAAGAAAAGAAGAAAGGAATAATGCGCGCGCTTTATGCGGTGAAAATGTCTACGCGAGCGCGCTAGCGGGACGGATCAACGAGGGCCCGACGGCCTAAGTACAACCACCGGGCATAGCCCGTTACACTAGCGCCGTATTATTAATAATAGTATTTTATAATAGTAATATTTTTTATTTATATCTTAGGGCTGCGAATCAGCCGCAGTATTTCTAGATAATTAAGAGCGGGTTACTTAAAAACCTGCGGGTCTATTATATTAATAAGTAATATTAATATATTTATTTTTAGGGTATTCTTTATAATAACTTTAATTATTTTAACCTTCTTTATAGCGTGCGGGTACTTATATCTATATAGAAGCCTCTTTCTTAGGTCTCTTAACGGGCCTTCTTATTACTAGGCTAACAGGCGTTAATTCTTTAAAATTAAGATTTAATACTCCCCTAGGCACGTCTTCCCGGAACTTAATTATAAAGACCTTAATTACTTACTTTATATCTAGTATATATGTAGTATATCTTCGCGGTTAATTTAATATAACTAATAAATATTTTATTATATCTATAAGGAATTATTTTATTAACTGTTAATAATTCTAATTTAGGGTTAATATATAATATAATTTTAGCTACTTTCTAGTCTAGATCTTCTCCAGTGTAATAATCCTATCGCTAAATATAAGTACTAATTTAGATATTTTATAATAATTATATATATAAATATATACTGCTCTGGTAAGATCCTAAAATTATTATAATAATAAGGATAATTAATATAAATAAGATCTATATCGCGGTTGTAATATCTTAAATCCCGCGCTCTAGAATACTATTTTAGTAAGATATATATATAATTATTAACTATAATTATACGCTATTCTTATTATATTATAGTATTAGAGTTTTTAATAATCTTATATCATTATCTATATAGGTAGCTTTTAACTAATAACCTATTTCTAATTTAATTTTTTAATTAATTAATATAATAGGCGCGTCTTTTTATTTTATAATTAATAAGAAGTACTTATGATTATAGTTATCGCATCTCTAAATAAACTATTAATTATTATTTAATAATATTAGATATAGCCTATAGATATCGAAGCTAATAAAATTTAGAATATTATTTTTCTACATTATAAATATCTTATTAAAGCACTTCTATATTTTTCTATAATTATAAGCCTTATATTCTCTTCTCTTTATATATATAGGAATAGCTGTATCTAAGTCGGTAATAAGATAAAGATATATTAATTTCTTGATCTTTTAATAATATATTTACTTATACAAGATATACTACTATTCTAATATATTAAGTGTATATTTATAGTCTATATCGGCCTTTACCTTAGCTAGTTTAATATATCTCTATACCTTATTAATATTAAGTAGGTTATTAACCTTTTTAATAATTATTATATACTCCTGTATACCTTCCATAAATTATTTTATAATATTTATATTATTAGTAAGAATAGCCCTTAATATAAATATACAGCCGCGGTAAAATAATATAGTTTTATTATTAATAACTACTATTATTTTATATTTATAAAAAATATAATTTAATAGAAGGTTACATTATAGGCCTTTAATATATAGTATATTCTATAATTTAACCTTATAATAATAATTAAAATATCCTAATTCTTTTAATTAGTAAGTATCCAGCGCTTATTTTAACTATTTATTATGTACTTATAAACCTAATATCTATAAAGAGCTCGCGGTTATTAATTATATAAGAACTAGCGTCTATATCTATATATTATTTATATTTATTAATATTAATAATTATATAGTCCTTTATAATAATGATAAGGTTATTATCTTTTATAGCTATTAATATATACTCGTCGTCGTTATTAGAATCGGATTCCTACTGAAGAAAGGCCTCATCGCCCGCTATAGAGAAATATAGCTTATTTCTATTATTATTATCCCCCCTAGAGCCGGAAGCCTCTATATTATAGATAGCTTACTTATCTTTACTTTTTTATAGTAGTATTTATAACGCTCCTTATAGTCGATATTATCACGCCAGGCTTTAAAAAAAAATTTATAGGGGTAATTAATTAATTAAGAAATAATCGTCTTCATATTAAATATAGTTCTTCTTCTTCTAATTTAAACGCGCACGGCCCTTATATAATAGTAAGCGCTTATTATCCTAAGATCTCCTACCTCTCTCTAACTCTTTATCTTTATATATATAATCTTAGGTTATAGTAAGATAGGCCTGCTTAGTAATAGAGCGGCTATTAATCTTATATTTTTTATATTCTAATTTATAAATATCTTTTTTAATAGTATTAAGATTAAAGCTACGGGCCTTAATAATATCTCTAATAATATTATATTTATTTAAAAATAATTTAAGTAGCTAATTAAAGACCTTTAGCTTATTAAGACATTTTGTATTAATTATTTAATTCTAAATAATTCTCGTTAATAGCTGTAATTTATTATATACCTTATAAATTAACTTATCTTTTAACTTTATATAATTATAGAATTCCTTAATCTTATCGCTCGCCGCGCTAGGAAGGAGGCCTTTATATTATTTATAAAATTATTTAAATTACTAGGTGACGTCTAGATAATAATTAAAAAGAAGATAATCCTTTTTAAAGACGCGTATATAAAGAATTACTAATATTATATTATATATACTTTAATAAATATTCTTTAGGTTTTTAAAAATCTAATTAAGACCTTTATTATTTAATAGTAATATAGTATCGCCGAACTAATATTTAGTATTTATTTCTATAAATAAATAGATAATCTTTAAAATATTATCTATATTAAAATTATTAGGAAGCTGTTACTTTTTTATTATTAAGATTTATATATTTATTATAGGATAGGTATATTAATTTATAAGGTCTTAGATTTATTACATTCTCCTATCTTAGTAATAGAAAGTATATTAGGATTATTAATAATTTCTTCTAATTTAAATTATAGATATCTAGATATCTAGATATTTATTATATTTATTTATAGTCTATATATTAATAATAATATAGTAGGATTTTTACTAATATATACCTTTTTTAAAATAAAGATCTATAGTTACTTGGTATATAGCAGGGCTTATTAATACTACCTTTATCTAGACTTAATAATATTATTAGAGATATATTAATTATAATAGCTCTTAATAAATCGCTTATAGTATTATACTATAATTGGGCACGACTATATCTTATAATAAGCTTCTTTCTATAATATCTAATAATTCAGTGGATATAATTACTATTAATATAATTTATATAATACGCGGTTCTTATTACTTATTAGGCGAAATTAAAAACCGCCGCCTTCTATATCTTAGTAATACGGGTATATATATCTTAGTGATACGGTCCGTCTTAACGATATAGGTGTTTTAATAATATAATAGTATCTTAATAATATAGATAGTGGCGTCTTAGCGACGCGGCGTCTTAGCGACGCGGCGTCTTAACGATGTGGTGGTATCTTAGTGATATAGGGAGGGGTTGATAGAATTAATAAAAATTAGAAATCTATCCTAACTGAATAGCTGGCCGGGCTTATAACCTATTAAAATAAATACCTATAATTAATATAGTATATTAGCAAGCTCTATAAGGAATATATAGTATATAGCTATTCTAATTTAACTAATTAGCTTATAGGGAAGTAGCTAGGAATAACTCTAACTAATCTTATTTAATAAAACTTAATTAATTTTAGATAGTCGCTGTATGCAGGCTGTAGCTATTACTATATAAAATATTTATAATATAGGTTATATATAGCCCTAACCCTTGCGGCTAACCGTAAACGGTTCGCTCGGCATACACTATTTATACTATTTATATATACAAGCGATATAGCCTTCCAGGCCTGCGTAACTCGAACGGCAATGTCTCCAGCGCCCCCGCGCTCCACGTTCTCCAATAAAATATATTATTTAGGATAGTCTTATAGCTTTACTAACTATTTAATAGATCTTAATTAAATAATAAATACTCGCGGATTAGATTATTTTTTTATATATTAATACTATAATTAAAGGTAGTACCTCTATTAAAATTATATATTTAATTATTAAAGAAATTAATAATAAGATATCGTAGTATTATATAACTCTAATTACTATTTCTATATTACCTCCTACTCTATTAATAGAGATAGCTCTACCTACCTTAATATTCATAATTATAATACCCTTACCTTTCTATTATATCTTTACTACTTTATAGAGCTTCGCTTCTTCCTACCCTTATATGAATTATAATAATAGGCGAGACCGAAAATAAAGAAGAAAATAAAAAAACAAAAAGAAATAAAGAAAATAAAAAGAAAGAAAAAAATAAGGGAGAGTTTTATATATTTATTATTAATAATTTATTTTATAATATCTTTTAATTCTTTATTTCTTATATTTATTTTTATTGTTTTTAATTATATAATATAGTCGCGCTTTACCCTTTAAAATATATATTAGATTTCTTATCATTTATAGGTACTTTCTTTTATAAATAAGATAATAATATATTTTTATAGGTATTCTTATTTCTATAGTTTCTAAGCCTATAATTTATTTCTAGGGGTTTCTTTATTTATAATAAAGGCTAGATAATAATTAAGTATTTTAATACTTATAATATATTTTTCTAGTTTCTAAGAGTTTTCTTTCTTAAAATAACCGATTTATTTAATATAATATTCCTTCTTTCCCTTATAGACCCGATAATTAAGGATACGCTTAATAAGGTATTTATTATAATTATTTGTAGAAACAAACGCTAGTTTAACGATTTACCCTTTATATATATATACGGGTTTAAAGAGTAATATATAAAAAATAGGATATATCCGATATATCTTATAGAATCTTAGGGGTAATTTAAATTTATAAGATTATATATTCTAAATATTAATAATAATAAATAAGCTTAATTATTAAGAATCTAATTTAGGATTTAGCCGCACGGTTAAAATATTCTTTATTTGTAAATAGATTTAATCGCTAAGTTAGAATATTTTTTTACATATTTCTTATTATATTATCGTGTTATCGCGTCTTTAGCCTTCTATAGTACGTCTCTCATCGCGGTGTATTTATCTTAGAGATCTTAGGCCCGTTCCTTTACTATAAGGGCTTGGCCTTTTAATAATTCTATTTTAATATTAATATATATATATATTAGGTTTAAATCCTATTATAGCCTCGGCAGGGCTAATCTTTATCGTATTATATAGAAATATATTATAAATAAATTATATTATAAAGAGTTATCTCACCTAGTTATTTTATAAGAAATTAATATATACTTATAAATAATATTTTAATATCTAGTTCTAATATTCAGTCTGCCTATTTATTTATAGGTAGAAAATTATAAATAACTTCTACTTTATTTTAATATAATAATAAAGGTTTAACTAAAACCTATTTATAAAGACTATATCTTAATTATTAATTATATTTTTTAGGTTCCTAAAGAACGCAGTTACTCGCTTAAGTATAAGCTTAATAAATTAAAAGATTAAGATATTTTTTTAATAGGGTATATATAATATAAATTTAATAAATATATTTATTATTATAAAGACTATATTATAAATATATCTTTATTATTAATTAAATAGTAGTTTAGTAATAAAATTTATTATTATTAAATTAAGCAGCCTTATAAGTATAGGTAATAATTATAATTTATTATATAATTTATATTAATAAATAGTAATTCTTTAATATATCTCGCAGGTTTTAATATACTCCTCGATTTCTATATATATTATACGCTAGTAATATTTATATTAAATAGAATTAAAGGTATATTTAAAATAATAGTACCCTTTAACTAGATTATTATAGTTTATCTATATAACTTCCTTAATCATAACGCGGTTATTTAAAATAAATATATATCTTTTATATTTAAATAGACCTTTTTTATTTATAATTTAAGGTAAGTCGCTTAATATTTTTATATCTTTTAAATTAATCTTTAAGATAATCCTTTTAGATTTTATATCCTTATATTAAATATATATAATTAATTTAGTTATAAACTTATTAAGATCGGTATATATTATTTTAGACGATAATATTATATAAATAAATATTAATAATATTAGAATATCTAGAATTCCTATATCGCTAATAGTATAATTCTTATCTATAAATATATTCTTATAATTATAGGTCTCATACTTTATATATTTAATATTTCTTTACTTTAATATTTTATATACAAATAATAAGCTGATAACTAGTAGTTTTATTTTAAAAAAGATATTTATTTATTTTATTATTTTAATTAAGCCCCGACTTGGTTTATTTTATAATATAAATAATAATAAGTTTTTATATTTTTTTAATAAAAGTATATAATCTAGTCGGCAGCTTAATATATTTATAGGGTTCTTTAAATCTAAATAATATTGGCCTGCATTAGGCGGGTGACACCTACACTGATATTGGCAACAAGGAGGGCTGATAAAGGCCCAAAAGCCCTACGCAACTAGGCGGCCTGGGGCGAGGAAAAGGTTCAGGATGGTCAAAGACGGGATTAGGGACTAATAGGGGCTTCTGCCCAAGAATCAGGGTCTGTCATAGCCAAAAGGCTCGGTATGGACGTTAAACTTGATTATGATAATAATAATAATAATCTAAATAATATTTAATAATAAAATTAAATGCGGTAAATAACTATATCTATCTAATTTAATATTTATTTAATTTCTATATTTTTAGATCTATAAAATTATAAGTTAGATTTTATAATAATTAAATACTTACTCCCTTCTAGGTAGTATTACTATTATTTAAAAATTTTAATAATTATAAATAATTCTTAATTATATATTTTATATTTATTACTTTATAAGATTAAAAGGTAATAGGATATTATGCTCTATCTTTATCTTAAAATTAGAAGATAATTATCTTTAATTTAATTTTTAATTATAGGTTAAAATACTATAGTAATAATATCTTTAAAAATTTTTTTTAAAATATTTAAATATTTTATATATATTTTAAGATAGTTATAATTCCTTTTTAAGGAATTCCCGTTTTTCTTATTTTCCTTATTATTTTATAATTATATTTAGTTTTCTTTTATATATTTTTTTATATAAATTATTATTAATTTTTTTTCTTTTTTTAAAGGCGTCAGACGCATTAAAGGGATTATAATATAAAAATATCCCTTAATAAATCTTTAATAGAAGTTCGCGAATCTAAGAAAGATTATAATTTTATAAATATAGGTTAAGATTACCTACTTTTTAATTATTTTTACTCTATTTTATTTTATCTTAATATTTTATAAAGAGATTATAAATTTAAGATAAAGAATATTTATAATATAAAATTTATATCTACTAATCTTCGCGTATAATTAATATTTATAGAGTCTTTTTAATATTATATATTTAAATATACCTAACATGCTCTTCTTCTAATTTAAAATAAATAAGAATATTATTTAGGTATGCCACGTAATGGATATTAAATAAATTATTAAGAACTCTATTAATATAAACCTAAAAAATTATAAATATATTTATTAATCTGAAAAAATATAATTAAATATTTAAAATATTTATATTAAATATAGAAAGTAGTCTTTTATTTATTATTTTTATAGATTTAGATATTATAATATATATTATATAAATTATATTTAACATAGATCTTTACACTGCCTAAACAGTCTATAATCTCGCTAATTAATAATAATAATTCTTAATAATAATTTAATTTAGATTCTAATAATCAATATATATTTATAAAATTCTATTTTTTTAAGATACATATAATAGGGGCTTCTATAGGGCTCTTAAAGGGTTAGATCTAGCCCTTAAATATTATAGATTTAATATATTTATGGAATATCTTTAACTCTTTCTTAGATAAATTATAAATTAGTTAATAAGGAGAGTATTTATCTGATTTTATTTTAATTATATAATTATAATTTATATATACCGCTAGTATATCTACTTCTTATTTAAAAAAAATATTGTTATAATCTCTATATTATATAGGTAAGATATAGGAATCGAATTTAAGATTAATAGCTCTTTATTACTAAGCTATAATATAAAAATAATATATATATATATATATATATCTTTATATAACGTATATTTAACTTTCTTTTCCTTAATAATTTTTATATTATCGCTAAGACGACTTTTTTTTATATATTCATATATATTCTATCTAATTTATTAGAGGATTCGTACTCGGTAATTATAAGAATCTAAGAATAATATTATATCTTATGTAATATCTTAATTATCATATATTAAAGTAAGAATCTTATAGTTCTTATAAGAGATAATATAATAATTATTTAATATATAAATAAATTATAGTAGCTCGTGAGTGTCTAGGAGATATTCCTTTATCTATTTCTAATTAATAAAATTACTTTATATATTATAGTTTAATAAGGCTTTTATAGGTTTTAATCCCGCAGGGGTTTATAATTAAATATTAAAAAAGATTAAATTATCTTTTTTTAAAATATCTAGTCTTAATATTATAGCTGCTCGCAATATTAAAGAGTTTAATTTTTCAAATTTTTATTAAAATAAAAAGATATATTAAGGCTATCCCGCCTAGGTATTTTATAGGTTTTATATAATTTATAAACATATAATTTTCTTTACTATAGTTATAATAATTAATCCTCTATTATAAAGATTATTTTCTTTTTTAATCTTAGAAGTTACCTCTCCTATAATAATCCGCGGTATTTTTAGTAAGGTTAATTATATTTTTATAATAATAATAAGTTTTATCGCCTTAATATAGCGTCGCGTTACTTTTATAGATTCTTTAACGCGGGCTTTCTTTAGATTATTAATTTTTATATAAATAGTTATCTTATTTTTAATAGTTTAGTAATATATTATAAATTTTTTATAAATTTTTAATTTTTATAGATAGTATAGTAATTTACTCTATAATTTAGGGAGGAGTTTAATTTAGAGGTATTCAATTTATTATTATTTAATATAATTATAGTTAAGGTAGGCTTCCTATTATAAGAGATATATTATAAAATCCTATATAGATTAGTATTATAATTATTTTATATCTTAATATTTCTAATTTATTTTATATAATATATTAATTAGATTATTAATCTACTGTAGGTAGAAATAGACCTCGGCAAGTCCCATGGATTTGTCCCGCCAAGCCTTTAGCGTGGGAATTCTTGGCAAAGTGAATAATGCCAAGACCTGATTTGTGTACATAATATGGCCTGAAAGAGTAATTTTTGCATAATTTCGCATAAAGATGGGAGTTGGGACTAAAATTTAAAAATTCCCATGGGACCTGCCGAGGTCTAGGTAGAAATCTTAGAAATCTTTCTATATAAATTCTTCCTTTATTTTATTTTTATATTATATTTATTAGAGGACTTATTTAATATTTAAAAATAATAATATAATAATAATTATATATTTATTTATCTTAAAGTAGTAATTATATAAATTAAGATACGTTTATAGATAAGTGATAAAGATACAGTATTTTTTTATATAATATTTATAATATATATTTATTATTATATATAAGAGAGGTTAGTCGTGAGTATTTACTCTAATATTAAAATTAATTACTATAACAAAAGCAAGCCTATATATTAAATTTTAATAAAGAATTAATATTATTAATGCTTTAATTATCCTGATATTTATTTATATTTATTTATTATATATATTTAATAGGGCTCCTTCTTCTTTAGGTATACTTTTTAGAGATATATTTCTAAATTTTAGATTAGGGATTTTATTTCTCTATTAAATCTCCTATTTAATCTTAGTTAATGGATATTATTTTTAAAAAAACAAATAAATTAATTTCTTATTCTTCCCTCTATTTATATAGGGCCTTTAATTTTATAAGTTTTTTTTATAATTAAAGCCCGTTAGGCCCGTAGTAAGGTCTTTTAGAATCTCTTTAAGGGGTCTTTTTTATAATTTAATTATACTTATTAAAAGGGCTAGTTCCTTAAAGAAAGAAAGAACAGACTCTATAAACAAATAATAGATTTTATAAAAATGGAATAAATTTTATAGGGGATTTTTTTAATATAGTTATTCTAATTAATATAATAATCTTATTAAAGGAATCTTTATAAATTAAATTAAATAATCTTATAATTATAAGGTTAGGGACTGATTTTTTAGGGGTATAGTACTCGTCTAGGTTATTATATGATAGAGTAATTAAAATTATTAAAATAAGAGATAAAATAATAGGATAAATATATATAATCTATAAAATAAGTAGGTGCGGGTGGAGGAATATAGTAATAATATATTATTTATATCTCTAAAATTAATTACTAGCTTTATATTATCTTTACTAATAAATATACGGATATATTTATTATAGGCTATATAATTTAAGCGAGCTATAATATAGCTAACTATTACCTAACTATATAACCCTCGGGTACAGCCTGCGGCTCACTGCGTACGTTCCTCATACATGAACACGTGCCTCATGCGGCGGAGGCCTAACAGTAAGCACCGCGAGGGGTCGCTCCGCCACGCCTATCCCTTATATATTATTACTTAATATAGGTATACTAATTTAGGGTTCCCCTATTATTAATATAATAACTCCTGTCTAGGGCTTATCTTTTATAATTTTTATAATTATTTTTATTTTAATACCGTCTTTATTTTTTATAGCTGATATTATTAATACTTTTATTAATTTTATTATTATTTTATATAATATAAGAATCTCTATCTTATTTTTTTTATAAGGATTGTCTTCACCTAGTTTTATAGCCTTTAATTGTTTATATTAATATCCTAACCCTTATTTAAAGAGGAAATAATATATCTTAATTAATATCTTATAGGCGCCGGTAAACTAGGTAAGTTATCTTTATAGATTTTTTTTATAATTAGTTAATCTTCTTTTAATTATTTACTAAATTTCGGGTTTATAAGTCTCTTTTTTAAAAATAAATATTTTATAAAAAGTAGACTAGGATCGCGAGTCTCTTATTTTTATATTATTAAAAAATTAAGTAGAAGCCTAGTTTATTAAGTTACTAATTAATAAATAATAAATTATAAAGGCTATTAAATTACTAGTAACTATTTTTAATCTCTCTTTATAAATAATATTATAAAGGTAGATATTATTTATTTATAAAAGGTAGTAGTCTAGTAGATTTATAAATTAATATTATAAATTATTATTTAATATAAATTTAGTAGTACTTATTAATTTATTATATAGGTTTAATACTAGGAGGTAATCCTTATATTATATATTAATTAGAGACCCCCTCGCGGGGAGGAATATATAGAATATAAGAACTTATTAATCTTAAAATTATTTAGTGAATATATCTCTAGGGGTATAGATTAAAGATATAATAATTATTTAGCTCGCGGTAATATTATTTATATTTTATAATATCCTTATAATTAGTCTATCTCTAGCCTTTAATAAATTTATTATTAAATTATATTTAAAAATATAAGGCGCTTAAAGTCTTAATAATAGATATTAGATTTATAATTCCTATAAAGATAGCTTATATTCTTTTAATTTTAATAAATAGGTTTATTTTCGCGGCGCGTTAACAAATTATTTTTTATTAATACTTTTAAAGATACGCCTAGTATCTCTAGATATATTATATTTAATATATAAAGATCTTATAAATATAAGCGCCGTGGTATTATTATTAGAGTATATATCTATATTTATCTTTATTCTTTTTTATTATCTAGATCCGGGAATTTATTAAATATTCTAAATAAGCTTATTTCTATAGTTATTAATAGGTTATTTTATATAGAATTAGTATCTATTTAAAGATCTTAATTATTTATAAAAGTATATAGTTCTAGTATAGTATTAGGAATTATTAAGATATTTAATTTATATACTCTAATTAGTTTATTTAACTATATATTTAGAGGACCGGTACCCGGACACCCCCTGACCGTATTCCTACACCCACTGCACCACGCTAACCCCAAAACAGTAAGGCCATTAGGTCACGTGAATAAAAATTTCCTATAAGAACTGACTAGTACGTCACGTGATTAGAAAATTGACCGAGATCTTTATTCAGTTCTACTATAGTGTAGAATACCCTAAGTTATTATAGAGTGACCTAATCCCTTTTACTTTAACTAATAAGAAGGCTCGATTACAGGCTCAATTGCAGGCTTATGGAGGCTCGATTGCAGGCTCGATTAGAGGCTTATGGAGGCTTGATTGCAGGCTCGATTAGAGGCTTGTGGAGGCTTAATTAGAGGCTCGATTGCAGGCTTATAGAGGCTCGATTATAGGCTTAAAAAGGGTAGAAGCGCGTTCTATAGTTATAAATAAAGCAACGTGTAAAAGGGGGCTTCTATGTCTATAATTAGATGTATCGGAATAGTGGTCGGACCGATACCGTGCCCAATACTTTTGCACTAAATCTAAGCTTTTATAGGAATTTTTAATCACGTGACCTAATGGCCTTACTGTTTTGGGGTTAGCGTGGTGCAGGGGGTGTAGGAATACGGTCAGGGGGTGTACGGGTACCGGTCCTCTATATTTAATAAGTTGTTTCTAATAATTTTTAGAATATTTAAAATATTATTTTCTATTAATTTAAATACTAACCCGTCTATAATATCTATATATTTAAATTATACCTTTATATAATCCTTTAATATTATTAGAAGATATACCTATTATTTATCTATAAACTTTATTATTTCAGATAAGTCTTATATCTTTACTAGATATTTTAAAAAGCCTTTTCTAACATTAATTTAAAATAGTTAATTATTTAGATTATACCTCCTTATCTTATTAAATATAATATTATATATATAGAAGACCTATAATATTCCTTTTAATTTAAGATTAAAGATCCTCTATATATTAAAATTTTTATAATTTATTAAATATCTAATTCCTACCTATAGCTCTATTTTATTAAATCTTAGAATATTCTTACGCCTGCCCCGGCCGTTCGCTTCCTAAATAAAGTATATATCCTAAATATAGAGTAGAGCCTTTATATAGATATCGTTAAAGTCTCTATAATATTATATAATTTTTAGATATAAAAGAAACGGAAAGGCGCAGCCGTATAAATCTTTTTAATAAATTTAATTAATATTAATACGATACTCTATATAAAGTCTTATATAGACCTAAGAAATAAGCTTCTTAAATATTATTATAAATTCCTTAATATTTTTAATTATAAGAAGGCCGATATATTACCGCCGGCCTATAGACTAATAATATATTACTATATTAAGCTTATTAAATATAATAAAAAAGATAAAGATTAAACTACTATAAGGCCCCCTCTATAATATATCGCGAGAGGAACTCCTTCTTCTTTATAAGATATTAATAGAATATTTAAATAAAGGCTTTATATAGATTCATAATTTACCGGCTACGGCCCTTATATTCTTTATAAAATAACTAGATAATAAATTATATTTCTATTATAATTATTATATATTAAATTAGTTTATGAAAAAGGACTGTTACCCTCTTTTATTAATATATAAAATATTAGAGTATATTAATAAGGCCCGCTGGTTTACTAAGCTCGATATTATTATTATTTTTTATAAAATCTATATTATTAAAGGAGATAAATAATTAATAGTTTTTTATATTTATTTTAATTTATTTAAATAGCTTGTCACCCCCTTTAGCCTGGCTAATACCCTAAATATATTTTAATATTATATTAATTAAATATTATAAGATTTCTTAAATAAATTTATATCTATATACCTTAATAATATTTTTATTTTCTCCTCTAGATTACTATAAGAGCACTATACGCACGTCTATAAGATATTATAATATCTTTAAGAAACCGGCCTATAATTAGATATTAATAAATATAAATTTAAAATTAAAAATATGAAATACCTTAAATTTATTAATAAGGCTAGGAAGAGAATCTATATAGACCTAGAAAAAATAAAAATTATATTTATATAAGAAATATTATAGATTATAAAAGGTATATAATTATTTTTAGGCTTTATAAATTTCTACTAATATTTTATACGAGATTTTTTAGATATTATTATACCTTTAATAAAATTTATATAAAAAGATTAAACCTTCTAATAAACCGCCGCTATAAATAAAATCTTTGTATATTTTAAAAAAAATATTTATAATAGCCCTAATCCTAAGGTAATTCGACCCTAAATTAAAAACTAAAATTAAAGCTAATTTATTAAAATAGGCTATAAAAATATATTATTATAATATTATTTTAATAGTCTTTTATATTTATATATTTAGTTCTTATAGAAGAACACGCCAGCCGAGTATAATTATAAAATTTATAATAAAGAACTTCTAATTATTATTTATTATTTATAAGAATAGGAAGCTGAGCTTAGTAGTATTAAATATTTTAAGATTCTTATAAATTATAAGAATCTATAATATTTTATAACGCTGCGCTGATTAAATAATATTAAATATATTAAATTAATATCTTTAATTATCATAATTTTATATTATAATATTAATTTAGGAAACTTACCGTGCGGCTTGATATACTATTATAACGCGAATAAGATATATTTAATAATAATAATTATTATCTATAATTCCGCGAAAAGCAGCTCTTTAACCCTAAAGACTTTATTAATAATATTATATATATTATATTAGTTAATATCGCACCCCTATTAAATAATAATACCCTTTTACTAAATAATATACGGCCTAGAAACGCCTAAGAAAATACACTGTTAGTTATTAATAAATTATTATTAAAATAAGAATAAGCCGATACTAAAGCCCGTGATTAGGTATTATAAGGATTTAAATACATTATACGCGATAAATTACGCCGATTCCTAATATACTTAAAGGTTAATACTTCTATATTAAAATATAGCTTAATGATGACGGCCGGCTACTATTTTATAATTAATATTAAATCTCTACTTTAAGTTATTACGGACGCGCTTAATATAAAAAGCCTATAATTCTATATTTATTAAATATCTAGGATAAGAACTTATATATATCATTTTTATATATATTATATTATAGCCTAGAATAGTTAACGATATATATTATTTTATCTATAATTATAATTAATATAAAATTAATATAGGTTAGAGAGACCGCTGAAAAGGCCTATTAAAACTCTTACTAATATTTAAATAGAAATAATATAAGATATTATAGATTTTATTAAGAAGTTTCTTAAATCTAATAATTATACGAACCTAATAATAATTATTAATTATTTAAAAAAGGTATTATTATTAAATTATATAAGAAAATCGATACTAATACTATCGCCTATAAATTTATAAAATATTTTATTAGTTCTTATAATATCCTTATATTTATTATATTAGACCCCGGTAATTAATTTATTAATAACATATAAAATTATATATATAAATTATTAAAGATTAGGCGCCGACTCTCTATAGCCTATTACCCTAAAATAGATAATTAAATAAAATATATAAATTTAATAATTAAAGTATTTTTCTATATATTTTATAGCTACGCGTAAAGTAATTAGGTCTTAATATTAATAATATAATTTATTATTAATAGGAGAGGTGCCGCTTCTATAGGAATTAGCCTGCTTTTTTAGATTATAGGTATTATATTAAATTATTAGATCTTAATAAATCTGTATAGAATATATAAAATCTATATATTATATATTAGAAAGGTGAGAATATTATTATAAAATTAAAGATTATATTAGACCTCGCTTAGGCTATAATAACTATAGTTTAATAATATTAGGAAGAGGCTATAAATTATTACCGCGAAGAAGCTATAGAATATTAGATAGGTAATAAAATATAATTAGACTTATATAATATTTATTTAAATTAATTTAATAAGAAATTTAATAATTATTATATAAAATATATAGTACTTAAAAAAATTAGTTTATATATATACTAGTTAAATACACCTACTAGGATTTATAATATTTTTTATATAATATTATTATAGCCTATAGTTATTGACTCTTTTTTAAATTAATACAATAATAATTACTAGCCGCCCGCGATATTATATAAAGGTAAAGAAGAGTAGTATATTAAGGAAATCTATAATAAATATATAGTTTACCGCGGCTGTGGTTATAAGCGCGAATACCTTATTAAATAATATAGTTATGTATGGCTGATATAGTATGATACTACTAACTTTTAGGAAGTTAAAATACTAAATATATAAGAAATATAAAAAATAGCCCGTGTAGAGGCCGTAGAGGCTGTAGAGACGACTTTAATACTACCTTATTATTAATAAGTTATATAGAGAGGATAATATAATAGGCTATACCTAGTAATTATACTCGGGCCGTCGGGCCCTTATTAATCTACCCTATTAGGGCGCTCGCCTATATATTTCCACTGTATAGAGCGCCCGCACTATTCCTTTCTTCTTTTTTTCTCTAGTGATATCTTTATATACTAGGCTATATAACTTTGAGCATATAGGGGACTAGGCCCGTTATATAGCCTATATTATAAATATATTATTTATTTATTTCTAGTATATTAATTATAATTTAATTAATCTTAATTCCTTTCTCCCTTATGAGGTCCCTAATATTATTTCTAAAGATCTATTTATTATTATAATAAAATAAGATAATAATTATTTCTTATTACTTATTAATATAGTTATAGAATATATAGATTATATTAATATACCTATTTTTCTTTATATATATTTATATAAAGTAAAGCTTTATAATATTATTTAGGAAGTGTATTACTTATTTATACTTATTATATCTCTTTATAAATAGAATAAGGTTAAGATATATCTTATTAAATAGATATATTATTAATCTAACTATAGATTGTTTTAAAATCTACATTAAAATATTACAAAAATTATATATAAAATGTATTTTATTAAAAAATAGAATTTATATTATTTTTATTTTATATAGTAAGTCTAGTATATTTTATAGTACTTCTTTATTAAGATACCCGAAGTATTTATATTACTATTTCTTTATATTATAAAGCTTCTTCTTTATAATCAATATAATATACTTCCTATTAATTATTATAAATATATATTCTATTTCTTTTTTTATTATAAGAATATACTTAACTATATTAAGACTATAGTATTCTTTAGTTTTACACATTTTTTATATTTAAAAAGATATTATTTTATTTTATTTTTTAAAGTAATAAGATATTAATATATATTCTAGAGATATAGGCAGTCTTTTTAAATATAATCTAGAATTCCTTTCTATTAGAACTCTTCCCCTTTATAATAGAGCCTTATTTTTAATTAATACCTTTATATTCTTAATTTATATAGCCTCCCCTAATTCTAGATTAGTAAGATTAAATATACGGCTGATATTATTATAGATATATATTATTAATTATTATTTATAATAGTTAATTTAAAGAGGTTAGGTTTTAGAATTATTATATATACCTAGTATAATTTTTTTAATTAGATTAATTACTATTAAGGTATAGTTCTTTATTATAAAGGATAATTCCTAAGTTAGAAATAAAGGTATCCTAAAAATCTTATTTATTTAAATAAATCCTTTATGAAGGCTCGAACCTTTGTATTTTCTATATATTTTTTATTCTTTTGATTAGATATAGCCTTGCTATCTAGCTATCTAGTTATATATTTTTATTAAAATACTTATAAAAATGAGACTAGTATTTCTATTTATTCGGTCCTGGGTATAATTATTTATAAAGATATTTTTGATTTTTTTTATTTATAGATCTTATTATAGAATTATCCTATTTCTTATTTTAAAAACTTATAAATAATGATTTTATTACTTTATCTTATACTATAATTATATCCTCTCTGTAAATATTACCTAATATAGATTATTTTTATATTTATTATAGAGATATTAATATAGTGAGTGGTTTATTAAAATGTTTTAATTATTATTAATAAATTATTTATATTAGTTTTTTAATAATTATCTCTAATCTAATCTCTCTAGTGTTAATATAAATTATCTTTAATTTTTTAATTATTTTAAAATAACCTATAGTAAGTGGTTCTTAAAAGTCTTCTTAATAATATTATATTCCTTCCTTAACTCTTATTTTCTATTCTATAGTATCCGGTCTATATTCCTCTTATAATTCTTATAAGATCTCCTTAATACTATATATATATTTAATTTATTATATTATATAAAATATAATTAATTAATAAATAATCTTAGTAATATAGGATATTATAATATATTAATATTATATTTTAATCCCTTTTAAATTCTCTCTAACATTTAAAGTCAAATTAATATTATTTTTCATTTTTAATATTTAAATTAGTACGTCATATATCTATTTTATTTAAATTAATTATAAAATAATCTTTTTAATAGGGGTTAGTTTATCTTCTAGTTCCTTTATTTTATTAAGATTAATATATTTCTATATATTATACTATTCCGCTATCCTTTAGATTTATTAGATTTATAATTTTTAATTAATCTTTAAAATTAAAATAAATATTATTTTAATAGTTACTATACCTTACTCAGGATACCTATTTATAATATAATTTTTTTAATCTAATAATAATAAAGAAAATAATAAAGAAGATACTTAAAAAAATAATTTAATAAATAGATTCCACCTATTAAAAAAATAGCTCCTATCTTAAAGATGTACATAGGGTCTATAGAGTACCTATCCTTATAATAAAAAATCCTTATAAATAATAATTTTAATAATTATTAATTAATAATTTTTTAACCTAATATCTATAGTCACTCCGAGCTTATAACTATTAAATTCCGTATGATTATATTATCTAGGAATCGAGTATACTAAAGAGCCACTTCAGGTATATTTATATAACTATCTAAAAATATATATAACTAGCTAAGAAAATGAGATATAGGAAATAAAGCTCTATAATCTATAGGGAAAGCCTAATTATAATAAGAAATAAAAGCAAGTAAAAAATATACCGCGCAGTACCATGGATACGGTACTCTGACACTTAGTTAAAATAGAAATAAAATAGATATAATAATATTTTAAGGATAAATATAATAGTAAGCTGTTTCGCCCTCTTCTATAATATATTAAAAAAAATAGCTTAATCTTAATATTAAGAGGTAATTCCTATACTATTATATTGATAAATTATTTTTATTTTAATAATTTTAAACCCTCCTAGAATAAGTTAGTATATTAATTATTTAAAAAAAATCTAAAAAAGTTAATAAACAATTTTTATAAAACTTTAATATTTTTTAAGTAGATAGTAGCCTATTAATATTTAAAGATTAAGAATTAAATTATAGAGGAAGGAGTTAGTAAGCCTTTAAAATTTTAAATCTTTTTATTCTAAGAGGTATTTAATAAGATCTTAAGATTTATATTATAAAAGGTATTTAATATCTTTATTAAATATCTACCTTTAGGGGAAAATAAAAGAATTATTTTATTATTTTATATATATATATATATAATTATAAAAGCTACAGGGTTTTCTTATACCTATATAATTAAAAACTATTATAATTATTAATATTTATTTTTAATTAATTAATTTTATTAATAGTAGTATCTAGATTTAATACCGGACGACCCTATCTATTATTTTATATATATTTATTATAAATATTTATTATATTTATAGAGATATTATATATTATTTTATAATAAAAAAGGAATAATTATTAATAAGATTTATAATTATATTTAAAATTATTAAGCTCTATTTTTATTTTAAGATTTAATATTCTTATTTAAAATTATTATAAATAATAATTTATATATTGATTTTTTAAAATTATTTAATTTTTTTATTATAAAAGTAGTCTTTTTTAATAATTATTTATTAATATTCAATTAATAATTAAATCTAACCGGCTTAAATTCTACTAATTTTAAAAATAATATTTAATATATATTTATTAATCTTATTTAATTAAGATAGATTATTTTACTTTTAAATTTTATTAAAAATATATAGGATCTTTATAATAGTTTTTATAATTTTATAATTATTATCTCTTAATTTAGAAAACTATATTTATTTATAATTATTTATTAATCTTTATTAATTTAAGATTATTATAAAGTTTTTAATAATTAATATTAAAAAATCTATATAAATATAATAGAATTAGTTAGATTTAATAATATAGATTTTCAAAATAAAATTAAATAAGTCATATTATAAGATTATTAAAAACAATATTTTTAATCTTTATTTAATTAATATTTATATTATTAAATATTAGGAATAGGGTTTATTTTATATTTATATATTAATATAATTATAAGGAGTTATTTTAATATTATAGATAAAATTAATAAATTTATTTTTATTAAAATTTTTAATATTTTAATACTATTTAATTAGGAATTTTTTAATTTAATTATATATTATATAATATATTTTCTCTATAATCTATATTTCTTATAATAATATTAAATATATATTAATATTAAAATTTACATAAATTTAATAAGTATTCTTTATATTTATAAATATATAAAGGCCTTAATAAAATATTATTTAATTTAATATAGAATTTAATATTAATATTAATACTAATTATAATAAAATCTATTAATATTAATATTAATACTAATTATAATAAAATCTATTAATATTTAAATAATTATTATATTAATATAATAAAAATAGTATAGTAATTATTAACATATTTAATATATATATATATAATTTTTTTTATCTATTATAATCTTAATTTATTAATTCTAAAATAATAAATTAGTATTTATATTATTTATTTAATAAGTTATTTTAATTATAATTAAAAATATTTAAAGAATTAATTTTTTATTAATATTTTTTAGATTAAGGGAAAGGACTTAATTATTAAGAATTAAAGATTTATAATAATAATAATTAAATTAATTAAATATATTCTATTATTTTTTTTAAAATAATATTTATTATTTTTAATATTTTTTAATAAGGCTTTCTGATTTAAAGAGTTAAGGAGTTTTATATATATAAAGATCTATTTTATAATATTTTTAAAGTTATTTACTAGGCTTATAGATTTTTAAAGTCTAATAATAAATAAAATAATTATTTGAATAAGATTAAAGAGTTTTAAATAATTTATAATAATATAGTTAATACTTTATTAATCTAAAAAAATATAAAATATATATCTAGTATAAGTTATAATAGTTATTTTAATTTAATTTATTAAGAATATTTAATATTATACTAAACCTTAAATAACATCTTAAATCTTATTTTTAAAAATCCTATTACCCTAGCTATTAAATAGCTCTTTAAATAAATCTTTAATTTTAATAGATTTAAAGATAATTATAAGATCTTTACTGTTTTATTATTTAGATTTATATAAAAATAAATATAAATTAAGATTATTTCATAACCCGCGAGCTTATATAAATTATATTATAAATTAATTTAAAGATATATTATATATATAGATCTTATTATATATTAATAATAGACTATATTAATTATTAGATTATAAAGAAATTTAATATATTTAATGTATTTATATTATTAATCTCTAATTTAATATATTTAAATATAAATATAAATTTTTATTATAAATATTTTCTTAATTTAAATTAATTAAAGAAGATTACTTATAGTATTACTAGGTTATATATTATTAATCAAATTAAGAAAATATATTTTAATTTTTATCTTATTTAAAATAATAAATATATATATTATTTATATTAAGATTTATTTAATATTACTTTTTAAGATAATAAGTATAGAATTCCTTAATTATTTTTAAAAGGGTTAATTAAAAATAAAATATAATCTTTAATTATACTTAATAAGAATAGGAATAAGATATTTAATATTATAGATTAAAAAATCTAGAAATTAGGTATAATCTTTTTAAATTAGAAAATAATAAAAAATCATAATAAATAATAAATAGATTACAATATTTAATTTCTTAAAAAAATAAACTATAGAATAATTAGAGGATTTATGATTTTTATAATAAAAATAATATATTTTATATTTTATAAATATTATAAATACAAAATTTTAATTATATATTAAAAATAATATTATTCTAGTAGTAAATATAGATATTAATTTCAAAAAATATTTATTAAAAACTAATATATAAAATTATATAATATTTATATTTAAAATAAATAGTAATAATTTAATGAGATTTATTGTTCATATTTATTATAAAATATTTTTAAATATAATAATTTCTTAGAGATTAAGTAGGAGTATCTAATTTAAATAATAATATAAATAAATCTATTTTTTTATAAAATAACTAGGCCTATAGCGGCCTAAGGCAACCCGTTTATATTATATACTATATCTTAGAGAAGCGTATACCGCTCCCCTATATTATATAGCCTTCTATATAGCTACTATAGCTCCTATAAGATAGACCGCCTATATATATATCGCTATTTAATTTATTTATATTTTACCGCCCTCTATAGAGATTCTATTCTACTGTATATAGTTTATAAGGCCTCCCTATCTTTATAGCCTGAGTATATTTTCTTCCTTTTTTTCTTTATACTAATTTCTTAGTAAAAATATACCTTTTCTAAAGTTGGCAAGATCATCCCAATATATTTAAAATTAAATTAAATCTATAATATAATATTAATTATAATAAATTATTTAATTAAAATAAAATATTTTATATTTTATAAAAAAATTATTTATAATTATATTTAATTAAAAATCTTAATTTATTACCGCCTTTTAAAAATACTTTATATATTGATTATATATTATTTAAAAATTAATAATTAGATTAAATAAATTAATACTATCTTAAAATTATATATCTATATTTATATATTTTATGTATAAAATACTTAAATAGAATAAGTATTTTTGATTAAATTTATAATAAATTTTATTTATTTTAAAGTAATTTATATATCTCTATTTTTTATTAATTATAATTTTTATTTTTATATGAATTTAAATTAAATTAATTTATTAATTATTTTATAATTTAAAATATTAAAGCCTTTACTTAAAAAATATAAAAGATTATTAATTATAAGAGACAGCCGGCCTATTATTATTATATTAAGAAAATTATATAATTTAATATTTAAAATTTAAAATATTTTATCTATAAAAAATATTAAATTAAAATAATTAAATTTATATTACATTAAAAAAGTTATTAGCCTATATATTTATAAATTTAATCTTTTTATTAATATATAAATATAATTGACTCTGCCCTATTATTAATAACTTTATATTTAATTAATAATATAATTTATTATCGCCTATAGAACTCGATAGGTTAAAAAATAATAAATTAAAAATATTTTTAATTTTTAATAAGAATATTAAGATTATAATAGCTTATAATTAAAATATATAATTAAATATAATAATTTAATAATAGAACTGGCTAAGTATTTAAAATATAAGAAAAATATATAGTAAGTAGCTAGGCACCGCCTAAAAAAATATATAAAAACTAAATAATTATATCTATAACCCCTAAATATAATTAATATAGGGGAGTAGGAGAGCTAATAGGCCTATATACGGCTGTTATAATAAAGATTCTTACAAATAATAATTAAAAAATAAGCAATGGTAATAAAATTATATAAAAAAATTATATAGTAAGACGGCGCACCCCTAATAATATATATAAATAGGAGTAGATTTTAAAAATATATTAGATCCGTAGTAATATACCTAGCTAAAGATATAGCTTATTAATATTATTTAAATATAGAAAAGATAGCTATAATTTGTAAAATAGAGTTTAAAGGATAGTGATAACCCTATAAATAATTAAAAATATATAAAATTATTAATCTAAGATTAAATAACAGGGAATAGTAATCTTTTTAAATAATTAAATAATAATTAAAGTTATAGCTAGATTATAGCCTATATTAAAATAATAATTATTATAAGAGATTTACGATAGTCTAGATTACTTATAAATATATAATATATAAGTCTATTTTTAATAGATCCCCGTATATAAAGAAATACCTAGGAATAAAACTATAAATAAAATAGCGAAGGAAGCGGCTATAAAAAATATAGTCCGGGCTACAAAATATTATAATATTAATAATATTAAAAATATAGATAGCCGCTATAGTTAAGAGGGCCTATAAATAGAAAATATAAATTAATTAGAAGAAACTATAAAAGAAATTATAGGCCGGGAAGCCTATAAAATAATTTATAAAAAAATTAATAAAATATATACTCTAATATTAGATAGGCTTATAAAAAATAATAAATTTAATATTCATTTAATTATAGAATTAAAGAATAAGTCTAAACTACTACTTATAAAGAATTAGGATCCGCGAGAATATAGAATATAAATATAGGCTTAAGAGATAGATAATATAATATATCGTATTAACATATTTACTTCTTATAAATATTTATAAGGAGATATAAGAGGAGTTAGACAGGAAGAAGGTATTAACCGCGGTTATTATAGATATAGATAGGCTTCTAATAGAGTTAAAGGCGGCTATTATTATTATAACCTTTATATTAAAAATAGGATTACTAGTATAATTATAATATATAAATATATAAATAATTAAAATAGCTAAAAAGGAGCTATAAGAGACGGGGATATAAAAACTTAATTAAGATAGGAGGCATAAATTAATTATTATAATAATTAGGTCTAGGTTCTAGTAGCCGAGTATCCCTATTATTTAAATTAAAAAGATTAATAAAGGTTACATAGAGGGGGGAGAAGAAAACTACGGTATTAGTATAGTTATAATAAAGTTAGTTATAAAAGTAGTAATATTAGATTAGAGCCGTAAATTTAATTTAGAAAAACTAACGGGCTGGTTATAAGGTAACTAGACTAGATTTACCCCCTTTAAGCTACGCTTAGAATAACCTATATAGTGGTAATATATAATAGTAAGCTATAATAGGTATAAGAATTCTTCTACTACTACTACTACTACTACTACTACTAATAAGATAATTAATTTAAATAATCTTAATTTATAAGATTAGTTAGTATTTAATAACAATATTTTAAAAAATATATGATTTAATAAAGGGAATATAATTTTAATAGTATTAATAAATTAATATAATATCTTTATTAATTAAGATATTATATAAATATTTTTTAATAGTTTATAATAATATAAAGGTTTTTAAGAATAAATAGATATATCTCTTCCTTTTTATTATTAAAGAATCTAAAATTGATATAAAATATTATATTGGACCTTATATAATTAATAATATCTAGAAAAAATATTTTATATTTATTTATTTTATAGATTATATTTATAAAAAGAATATATAGATTTATATATAATAATTTTAGGCCCTAAATTAATATTAATTTTAATTTAATTAATTAAAGTATAAGAAATAGGGCTTAATTTATTAAGATAATAATAATAAAAGTTCTTAATTATTTTAATTACATATTTTAAATATTTAATAGGCTCCTCTATAAAATAATTATAATTAATTTATTATTACGGGGCGAGGCTGTAGGAATCAACTATAATAATAATATTTAATTAAACTAATTAGAATATAGAAAATAAATAAAAATAATACTAAATAAGTAGAGTTTAAATATAGAAAATAAATATAGGGTATAAGTAGATAATAGGATATTATTTAAAGGATAATAAAATAAGAAGCTAGTTAAATTTATATATATTAGATTTATAGGCCACGTGCCGTTAAGATACTAAACTATATTTAATTAGTATCTTAATATTAATTAATATCTCTAGGTAAATTATAGGCTAATATTATAATAATATTCCGCTCTTAAAGATCTAGCTCTATTAAGACTCTAAATTAATATTAATTTTAATTTAATTAATTAAAACGTGAAAAATAGGGCTTAATTTATTACAATAATAATAATAGAAGTTCCTAATTATTTTAATTATATATTTAAATGTTTAATAGGCTCTTTTATAGAATAATTATAATTAATCTATTTAATTATATATTATAATTACGGGTTACTATGGCCGCGATATACTTAATAAAAATTAAGGATAGCTTTAATTTATTATTTTTCTAACCTATTGATTTTTATAGATAGTAATAAAATATATTATTAATTAGGTATAGGATTATTAATAGTAGGGTAGAATAAACTAATATTAAAATAAGATATATTTATATACTAATAAAGAGGTTAAGCTTATATATATATAAGTTAATAATTTCTTTAATATTAAATAAGCTTAATTACTTTTAATTAAGCTTCTTCTATAAATATAATATTTTAATATTTTAAATATTAAATTATATAATTTGTCCTATACTGTAATACTAGGCTAATTATTTTTTATAATTAATTTATTTTTTATAATAGGCCTAGGCGGAAAAGATCTTAATATAAATAAAATAATAATTTTTTATATTTATTAAATAAAAATTTTAAATTATAAAATAATTAATAGATTAGGCTAGTTTAAATCTTATATAAAAATAAAAATTATAATTAATAAAAAATAGAGATATATAGATTATTTTAAAATAAGTAGAATTATTATAAATTTAGCTAGAGGTAATTATTTTATTTAATTATTTTATAAATAAAATATATAAATATAAAAATATTATTTAAAATAATATTAATTTATTTAGTCTAGCTATTAATTTCTAGGTTAATTAATAATAAATTAAGATCTTTAACTAAATAATTATAAATAATAGATTATATAATTTTTAGATATAATAAATATAGAGGACCGGTACCCGTACACCCCCTGACCGTATTCCTACATCCCCTGCCCCACGCTAACTCCAAAACAGTAAGGCTATTAGGTCACGTGATTGGAAAATTGACCGAGAACTTTATTCAAGGCTACTATAGTGTAGAATACCCTAAGTTATTGTAGAGTGACCTAATGCCTTTTACTTTCACTAATAAGAAGGCTCGTGGAGGCTCAATTGCAGGCTCGATTAGAGGCTTATGGAGGCTTGTGCAGGCTTAATTAAACTAAAAAAGATTAAATAAGTTTAAGATCTTAAAAATTAATATATTTAATTTCATAAACCTTAATAAAATATAAATTTTTTAATAATTTTATTATAAATAATACCTTAAAGATTATCAATTTATTTATAAATATAAATACTAAATATTAATTTAATAATATTTAATTGATATTAAATAATAAAGATTTTAATTAAATCTTTAGTAATTTAAAAAATATTTCCTTAATAGAATAAATATAGAAAAGGATAGAGAAAATAAATAGTTAACTCCTATACTAAAGGCTTTATAAAGCGAGGCTATATAAATGATAAAGATAATCTATATATTATAAAAATATAAAAATAGATATAAAATATTAAGGCCTTAAAAATATAAAGATTAAATAATTTAAAAGATATATAATATCTTTAATATATTTATTAAAATATACATAATATAATATTAATAATTCTTTATATATAAATTTTTAAAATGGATTATTTTTTTAATTATTTTTAAAATTTTACTTAATAATTTAAATAATTTTATAAATAATATAACGACCTTTTTTTAATATAATAAACAATAAAAATAAGGAATTTTATAATTATATAAAATTAAAAAATAAATTAATTTATAAAATATACAATAAACTTAAGGCTAACAATAAGGATTATTTAAAATTAAATATTGAATATAAAATATTTTAATAAATTAGAAATCTTTAATTAATTATTTAAATTATTTTAAATAAATATAATATTATTAAAACCTATAATTTTAACCTTAATAATATTAAAAAAAATATTTATAAATTAAAATAAAAAAATATAAGATTAATAGCTATTCTATTATTAAATAAATATATTTTATTATAATTTAAGATTATATATATAAAAATAAAAAATTAGAGAGAGATAAAAAATAAAATCTTAAAATAATAAATATTTATTATTATATAAAAATTATATATATTTAAATTAAAAAAAAAGATCTATATTTTAGATAAACATAATTATTTCTTAATTAATTACTTCTTAAATCTTTATTTAAGGCTTACTACAATAATATTAATTAAGAAAAATATTATATATAATATTATAAAAAAGATAAATAAATTATTTATAATATAAGAGCTTCTAACTTTAGGGGAGATAATAAAGATTTTAAATTATATTTTTTATATAGGATTCTTTTTAAATAAATCTAATTTTAATAATAATAATAAATATATATGAATAATTACAGAAACTAATAATAACCTTATTATTATTATAAAGGATTATATAATTATTAATATTAATAAATATAGATAATGCATAAATATAAATATTAGTTCCTATATAATTAATAATTATAAATTCTTTATAAATATTAAATTTATAAATAAATAATAAATAATTAAAATAAATACTAGATATTTATTAATTAAAATAATTAAAATAATTAAAATAATTAAAATAATTAAAATAATTAAAATAATTAAAATAATTAAAATAATTAAAATAATTTAATTAATTAATAAATATTATTATAAAATATTATTATAAAGTATATTATATATTAAGAGTTTATAGACTAATTATTATTAAATTAGGGCTATAATAATTTAAAAAAATTAAGAAATTAATTATAAAATAACTAGGCTAGATTTACCCCTTTTACATTATATTTAAAATAATTTATATAATAATAATATATAATAATAAGTTAGGATAGGTATAAAAAGGCTACTACTACTACTACCATTTATATTTTATAAATAAAATATATAAATATTATTAATAATAAATTTATATTATTTTATTTTAATTATATATTTATATTAAAGGCTATTCTTATTAATAATATATATATTACAAAATAATTTATAGAAGATATATAAAAATATATAATAATTAAAAAAATTATTTAATATTAATAAAAAATAAAATTATGTTAGATTTATTAAAATAAATATGCATATAAATCATAAATATATATTTAATATATTAAAGTACTATATTTAATATAAAAGTAAAAAAAATTAATATATTTTTATTTTATTATTAATTTAGACATAGCTATTTTTATATATATATAAGAAAAAAATATAAAATATATAATTATAAAAAATATAAAAATATTTTAATAAAATATTTATATAATAAAAGAATAATATTTATAATTTTATAAATTTTAATATTTATAGGCTATCTTTAATATTATTGAATAATCATAAATAATTTTTTTTATTAATTATGAAATAAAAAAATATATTTATTATATTAATTAATTAAAAAAGAATATTAAATTAGAAATAGGCTATTAATTTAAAATTATTTATATAAATAATATTATAAAATTATTAAAAGTTTTAATCTAATAATATAATGAGAATAATATATAAATATAATTAATAATTATATATATATTTTAGTAAAATAATATAAATAAAATTTTTATATATATAATTAATATAAAGTATTTAAATTAATATTTATATTTAATAATAAAATTTTTATATTAAACGAGATTTAGACTAGGAAATATTTAAAACATATATATAATATAAATAAAATATAAAAATTATATTATATATTAATTTTAAATTATAATTTATAATATTTAATAAGATAATTTTTTATAAATATAATAAAGTATTTATTAACTATATTAAAGTAATTATAAAAACATATTATATATATATATATATTAAATAAGGAATAAATAATTAAAACCTTTATAATTAAATTCTAAAAAGATATATTTAAAATTATTATAAATAATACCTTAATAATTATTTATTTATATAAAAGAGTTATAAATCTTTAAATTTAATTTATTTATATAAAAGAGTTATGAATTTTTAAATTTAATTTATTTATAAATATTATTTTTAATTTGTAATCTTAAAATATAAAAGAAATATTATTATTAATAAATTAATTATAATTTTAATAAACAAAATAAAAATAAAAATAATCTACTTTATAGATTTTCCCCTTAAAATATAAATGTAAAAATATTAAAAAAATATAAATAAATAAACGAAACTATTAATAGTTGTAATTATTATATAAATAAATAATAATTTAATAAAAAATAGATTTAAATTTATAAATTATTAAAAAAATCTTATTTTACTTTAATTATTGTAATCTTAAAAAATATTAAGAATTAAATTAAGACATTTAATAATCTAATTTATAAATTAAAATAAAAATAAATAATAAAAAATAAATTCTTAATAGATAATTATTTTTAATTCTCTTAATTATTAGGAATAAGAATACCTTTAAAAAGGCCCCTATAAAATCTAAATATTAGATTTTAAATTTAAAAATAATCTAAAAGAAGCTTTCTTTAATATCTTTATTATTAATATCTACAAATTTTAGTCCCTAGCCTAGAAATAAAACTATACTAATTATATTATATTATTTTAAGATAATAAAAAATATTATTATGTCTAATAATTATAACCGTTTTATAAAAAATAAGCCTAAATATATACTTAAAGAATTAAAGAAATATATATTAAAAAAATATTATAGTGAAATTAAGGTCTTTATAAAATAAAATATAGATATCCTTATATTATATTATCTTAAAAATTATAAAATTTATTTTATAAAAGACTGTATATCTTTATTTATATAGGGCTATAAATTAATAATAACTTAAAAGCTTGATATTATAAAGAAATATTTTAATAAAAATATTATAAAAAGATTTATCTAGTCTAGTTCCTTTCTAGCTATAGCCTTAATATTATTAATTAAAAAATCTAGAAGAGGGCTATATATATATTAATTACTATATTTTAAATATTATAATAATTAAGAATTATTATTTAATCTTATTAATCGCCGAGACCTTTAATTATTTAAATGAAATAAAAGTTTATTTAAATTTTAATATTATCTATATTTTTAATTAATTCTATATCACCACCGGGCTATAAATAGCTTGGTATATTTAATATTTAATATAATTAATATAAATAGTTAATTATATTATTTAGTCTCTATAATACCCTAGAAATATTTTAAAATTATATTAATAAAATTATTTAAGAATATCTAGATATATTTATTAGTACTACCTTAATAATATCTTAATATATAATAATACTAAAATTAAATATATTAAATATATTCTTAAGATTTTTCAGAGACTTTAAAAATAAGGTCTATAATTAAATATTAATAAATATAAATTCAACATGTATAAAGTAAAATACCTTAATCTAATTATTTTGATAGATAATATTTATATAAACCTTAAGAAAGTTAATATTATCTATAATTAATAAATATTATAATTTATAAAAAATATATAAATTTTTACTAGCTTCGCTAGCTTTTATTAAAGATTTATTATTAATTTCTTATAGATTATATACCCCTTAAATAAACTTACTAAAAAGGAAATATTTATTTTAAAAAAATAAGAAAAAAACTAAAATATAACCTATTTAATTAAATATTTAAATATTAAGAAGTTTTTAATTTATTAAAAGCTATTTTAAATCTATATAATAAATATTATTATATAAAATATTAATATAATAAGTTAATATAAAATAGTTTATTTATTTTATAATATAATTACAAAAATTTACTATTTTATAAGATATTTTTACTAAATTAAAGACTATTTAATTTTTAGCCTCTATTAATCTAAAATTCTTTAAATATAAAGATAAAGGGTTAATATATATTTTAGACTTTTTTCTTTTTTTTTCTTTTATAATTTTTTATTATTATAAGATAGCTCCTATTTAAATTAATTTAAATATTTATATAATTATTAATTTAATAAAGGGTATTAATAATATTAAGGTCTTTTTTAATCTTAATAATATATTAATTAATAACTTAGGCTCTATTCCTTAAATACCTTATAAAATAAAGATTATTAATTAAAAAATATAAATAAATTTATAATTATTAAATAATATCATAATATATAAGATTATTTTAATATAATCTTAATATACTCGCGTAATACCGCCGATTTTTATTTAATGAGATTATAAATAAATTAAAAAGGGGGAACCTTTTTTAAAATTAATTTAATCATATAATTATAATTAATATATTTAAATAATATCCCAGCTATACTTTTAAAAAATATCAATAAATCTTTATAAATATTTAAATAGTATTATAAGTTTTGTAAATTTATTATTAAAAATTTTAATAAAGATTATATTAATTTTTTTTAAATCTTATAAATATAAAGAAAGCCGCACGCCCCCTCTAAACCTTTTTATTAATTTTTCTTAATAAGATAAACTTAATATTATTTATTAATTATATTTTTTAATAAAACTATATTTGTTAAAGCTAATTAATATTAAAATTAATTTCTTATAATTATAAGAATCTTAATATAAGATCGTACCTTTTAATATTAATTATCTTAAAAATCTATAAGTAATTCCTTAAAAAGTTATTATTATTTTTAAATATATAGATATTTTACTTCCTATAAATAAAAATGTAATATTTATTAATAATTTATATTTATTAAAGTTTTAATAAAGTATTTATAAAGTATTCCTTTATCTAGACCTAATTTCTAAAATTACTCTCATTTTTGTAATTAATTAAGGCCTAGACTAGTATATAATCTTTAAGTATTTATATTTTTATTTAAATATTAATAATTCCTTCTTAAAAATTCATTTTTAATACTGCGGTAGTATATAATATTATAATTATTAATTTTTTAAATAATTTTTATTATATATAAATTTTTATTATTTCTTTATTTATTTTTTAAAATAATTATTAATTATATAGCCCGGTTTCTTATAATAAAAATAAATAATCCCTTTTTAAAAGGATTTATCTTATTTCTTTAAAGAGCCTTTATTATATAATATATTAATATTTTAATTATAAGATTTAAGATATAAATAATCCCTAGATTTCCTTATTTAATTTTAGTTCCTATTAAAATTATTAATAGAGATAAGATTAATTATATAAATTATAACTTCCTTTATAAATAAATAATAAATCCTCTATAATTTAAAAATATTTTAAAAAAATATTTTTTTTTTAGATTTTTTAAATATTCTTAAGAAAGTTCTCTTTTATCCCCTTTTTAGCTCTCTAATTTATTAAATTAGAAAGTATTGTAATCAATTAAAATTATTAATTTAATATCCTACTATTATAAATATTATTAATAAGATTTTAATATTAATTTCTTAATTTTATTTTATAAAAATAATTTAAAATAATTTTTTTTAATATTCTATTTACTTTTACTAGCGATAATTTTTAAAAAATAATATAATTATAATTTACTATTTAATATTTATTTTTATTAAAAACTTCTAATTTATTATATAGATTGATAATATTATTAAAATTAATTATAATCTTTATATATATTTTTATAATAAGATTTAGAAAGAGTAGAATAAACTTAATATAATTAATTATTAAAGATTTAATCTGATTTAATCTTTCTCGAGTACTATTATTTAAAAAAATAATTTGAAATTTTTATATATATTAGATTTATAATATTTCATTATTAATTTAAATAATTTATTAATTTAAATTATAAATAAAGGTATTTAATAATTAGATTATTTAAGTATATAATATATAGATTAACAATTTTATAATAATTAATATATTGAGTTTATTAAAATTATTTTAATTATACTAGTTACAGCTATTTAAATTATTATTAAAATTAATATAATTATATGTAAAACTATTCTAATTATATTTATTAAATCCGCTATAATCGCCCTTATTAAATTTAAATATCCTATATTTATTTTATTATATATAAATTATTTATATATAATAAAATAGGGTCACTATAACGATAAATACTTTTACATTTTTAATATATATTATTTTTCTTATTATTGATTTATAATTATAATTATACTACATACTTAATTAATTTAAAATTTTATTTAAAATTTTATTATTATTTTTAATATTATAGGAATCGGTTAAAATTAATATAATTTAATTAATGAAAAAGCTTATTTCTTATACTTTTATTATTTTTAAATTTTAAATATTTTTCTATTACTTAATTTTTTTAAATTAATTACTATATTATATTAGTAATTTATTTTTATTATAATTTAATTAATTATAATATTTCTTTTCTTTTTATTTCTTTATATTTTAACGTATTTATTTTCCTTATAAATTATGTATATATTTTAATAATAAAGGTATTATTTTTTTATATAGGGTGGATATATTATAGAATTAATATTTATTATTATTTTATTATTTTATATAGTTTATAATCTTATTATTTTAAGCTTTATATCTTTATTATTATATTTTTATAATTTCTATATTATTAATTAATTAATTATCTTTTATTAATTATAGATTTTATTTATATATCTTATAAAAAAGCCTTCTTTCTAACATTTTATAATTTATATATAATAAAATTTAATTAAATTAGGTTTATATAGATCTTTTATATTATAATAAATAATATTAATATATTTAAATTAATTATTAATTTATAATTAATTAATTAAAATAATTATTATAATATTATTATTATAAATTTATATTATTTGTTTATTATTATTAATATATTAATTATAATTAAGATTATTAAAAAACTAACCTATTTATTTCATATATTTTAAAAAAAAGATATATTTAATTTTAATAATAGATATTAATATAATATATTATGTATATAATTTCTATAAAATACGGCCTTTATAAAATAAGAATAATATTTTAAATATTAATTTATAATTATTATAATTTTTTATATAATTAATATTAGAATAATTTAACATATATTAAATAAAATTATTATATAATCTATATTTAATATAAAGATTTATTATAAAATATAAATAATATAGTAATTTTATTTAATATATTTTATATATTTATTAATAGATTAGTATATAAATTATATAAAGTTTTTAATTATAAAAATAATATTAAATTATATATAAATTATTAAATATATAATATCTTTAATTTTATATTACTAATTATATTTTAATAATAATTTATTTTTAAATAAATTTTAAATAATAATTTCTAGCTCGTTATTAAGATAATTATTAAAATAATTAATATATAATTTATATTATATTAATAAAATATTTATTTAAAATAAATCAATTAATTAAAAAAATAATATAATATTTATAATTTTATATAATTTATATATTAAAAATTTATTTTATCTCCCCTAAATTCTTAATCTTAAAAAATATAGAAAAATATTTTTTAAAATTAATAATTTTCGCGGCTTTTTTATAATAATTAATAAATTATTAATATATAAATTAATAATTAGATTAAAAATATAATTAATAAATAGATAAAGCCTATAAATTTTAAATATATATTATAAAATACATATTAATTTTTTATAAGTTATTTTGATTTATAAAAATTTTATTAAATAATTATATATAGAGCCCTTTTTTTAATATCATTTTGATAAAAATATTATTTATATTAATTTAATATATTTCTAGGTTATTTAATATAATAATTATAAATAATATATATTGTAAATTTATATATATTATTAATATAAAGATTTAATAATAATTAATATTTTTAATTTATATAAATTTATAAGTAATTAGACGGGCCTTAAATTATTTAATATTTTTATTAAATAAATAATATATATAGTAAATTATATATATTATTAATACAAAGATTTAATAATCTTTTAAAATATTTTATTAATAATTAGATTTTTTAATTAATGAATATAAGGATTATATTTAATAAAGTAGGTATCTCTCAAGATTACCTAATTAGAGCCTCTTTAAAATATTTATTAATATAAAAGCTTATAAATATTACCTCTATAAATATCTTATAAACTTATTTATTTATAAAATAAAAGAGAATTAATTTATCAAATTTAAAGACTAGGAGGTTAATTTTATATATAAAAAAATAATTAATTAAATTTATTTTATTATTATTATTTAAGAAGGTAAACTACCTTTTTATTAAATATATATATAAATATAATTAAATATTTTCTATTTTTTATTTTCTTCTCTATATTTATTCTAAATAATAAGATAATAAGGTTTTTTTAAATAAATTTTATTTAATTAACTAGTTCCTTAAGTAGTCCTTAATTATAATTATAATTATTATTAATAAAATTATTATTATTAATAGTACTAGTAGTTATAATATAGAGCCTCTTTTTCTAAATTATATAAAATAAATATATAAAAATAAATATATAGTAACTAGAGCTATAATAGCTCTAATAATATCTTGAATAAAATAAAAGATTTTTTTTAATATTATTAAGTTTTTGTAGATTAATTTAGGACTTATATTAATTACTAACCTAATTATTAGGTTTCTTAATAATAAAATTAAATTTCTTATTAATATTAAAAATAATATTAATAATAGAATTTATAAAAGCCTAGTATTTTATATTATTAATATTATTAATAGAGCTAGTTTTACTAGTAGTACTAGGTTATTAAAGTTAAATAAGGTCTTACTTTAATAATATTTTTAATATTTATAGTAGCCTAGGGGGTGCGAGCGGAGTGAGGCTGATAAGGATATTTCTAAAAGATATCTTTTTTTTAATTTTAATCTTATAAATAAAGATAAAAATATATTAATTTTAAATTTGTCGATATAATCTTCCTTTAAGATTTTTATTTTTAATTATAATATATAGGTCTAGTAGTAATATTTATTAATATCTTTATTATTTTATTAAATAATAATAAAAAAATCTTTCTTAATCTAGTATTATTATAAATAGAAGCTTATATAATATTTAATTTTATTAAAAAACTTCTTATATATAGGGTAGTTAGATCTAACAATTTAATTAGATATTATCTTTTAGATAGATTTCTTTATCTAATCTAAGGTATAGTAGATCTTTTTATAATTTATTATATATAATAAAATATTAATATCGAATTTTTCTTTTAAAGTATATTTTTAAGGGCTATATTTATTAAAATCAATATTAATTAAAGATTTCTTTAAATATTTATTATAAAAGTATTAATTTATTTAATAATAAAAATATAATCAAAGTTAGTAAGGCCGGTATTAATTATTTATTTATAATAAATATATTTAAAGATATAATTATAATTATTTTTTTATTTTAAATTCTAATTTAAAATAAGTAATAATAATTTAAAATTATATATATTTATTATAAAGATTAATATTAATTATAGAGATATTTCTCTTAATTATTAATATTTAATCTCTTTTATTTTTATATTTTATAATAAATAATTTATAATAATAAATAATCTTTATAATATTTTTGCATTTTTAATAATAATAATAATAAAATATTTAGTTTTAATAATAGATTTAGAGATCTATAAATTTATATTAATAAAGCTTTTATAGAATTATTACTTTATTTTTATTTAATTTATAATAATTTTTAATATAGAAACATATAATTAAGAGTAGGTCCTTCTATATAAATATAGTACCTACTCTTTTTATTTATAGGTATATTATATTATAATTTAAAGAATTTAAAGAAAACTAAGTATTCTAAGGAATTTAAGGATTTTAAAAAATCTAAGAAATTTAAAGAAATTAAAGGATTTTAAAAAAATTAATTTAGTTTAGTAAATTAAATAAATCTAAAGGAGTTAAGATGTGACAACCAGGCCCGCAGCGGCCTGAGGCTGCACCCCTATTTACACCATTTACTATATCTTAGAGGCGCGCATACCGCTCCCATATACCACGTCGCCTTCTATATAGCTACTATAATTCCGATGAGATAGACTGCCTATATATATACTATTATTTAATTTATTTATACCTTACCGCCCTATATAGAGATACTATTCTATTATATAAAGTCTATAAGATTTCCCTATCTTTATAATTTAAATATATTTTCTTCCTTTTTTTCTTTATACTAGTTTCTTAATAAAAATATATCTTTTCTAAAATTAATAAGATTATTACATAAAACTAATATTATTCTTTTTTTATTTTAATAATTATTTAAATAAATATTATTACTATTCTAAAATAATTTAGTACCTTTATTAATTATCTCTATACATCCCTAATAAATATACTTCTATCGTTAGAACTAATTAATATTAGTATTATAATAAGGCTAAATTAAAGATTAAGATAGCTATTACGTTAAATAAAGACGCCTAGAGTTATATTAAAAAAATTTAGAATTAGATCTTTTAATATCTATTACCTAGGCTTAATATCTCTATAATAAATCCTAATATTAAAGAACCCCTTTATTTAATTAACTAAAGAAACCTTTATTAATTATATTTTAAAGGATCTTAGGTAGCTATTTATTACTATTTGTACCTTTTAAAATAATTTCTTTAAAAAGTTTATAAAATTAGGATAGGCGGTGTGCTATTCTAGTAAGATAAATTATAAATATATAGAAATTATAAAGAAAAATAGAGATAAAGTAAATATAGTTCTTACTCAATTAGTTATTTAATTTATAAAAAATAAAAAAGTTATAAACTCTATAAAGCTATTCTATAAAAAAATTATAAAATTAAATAAGCCTTCTATATTAAATAATAATATTAACTTAAAATTTAAAACATAGCTTATTACTATAAGATAGATCTTATAAATAAATCTTAATTATTATATTATATTAAAGGCGTGGAAAATATTTATTAATAGATATTTAATTAAAAAAATATAGGAATATATTATAGCTCGACTCTAAACTAGACTCTATTTTAATATATAATAATATTAAAAATATATTTAAGTATCTTAAATAAATTTATTAAGATCTAAACTATATTATAAATATAAAATTTAAGTTCTATAATTTAAGAATAAAATATATAAATCGCTATTAAGATTTTATTTCGGAGTTTTTATAATTAATAAGAAATATAGAGATTCCTTAAATTAAATTAAAGAATAAGATCTATTTTAAATTAATAATTAAATTAAAGAATAAGATCTATTTTAAATTAATAATAAAATTTTAAGAATTTATAATACTACTATTTATTAATCCTAAAATATTTAATAAATTTAATATTTATTACTTTAAAATAATAATTAATCTTGAGATTATTTAATAAAGCTAATAATATACTAATATTAAGGATTTAGACTAATATTTAATATATTAAGATTAAATAATTTAAATTTAATTAATTAATATATAAGATTAAGATAAAATACTCTATTAAAGGATCTTTTTTTAAGAGATAATAAGAATTAGTCTGCCTAGATATATATAAATTAATAAATAAAAAAAGATATTTCTACTGCTATAAATATAAATATAGATTTAAGAATTATTTAGAATTAAAGTCCTTATTAAATATAATTTAATTAAAGATATTAAAAATAAATAAAAATAGTAATAATAATAATAATAACTAGGTTTCTATTTTAAAAAATAATAATAATTAAGGAAAGTCTCTACCTTAAATAATATTAATATTAATATATATAACCTTAATTTTAGTAAATTATTAGATAGGGAGGATGAAAGCTTTACTCTATATATTTAATTAATATAAAATAAATTTAAAGTTTCTATTTAAATATTTATTAATATTGAAATAAGTAACTTTACTTTTATTAATATTAACTTAACTATCCTTATAATTAAATTCTTTTATATTTTAATTATCTTTTTAAATTTTAAATATATTATAAAGGGATATAACGGCCGTATATAAATATTATTTATTTATATTATTATTTTATATTTAATTATTAACAGAAAATAATAACTAAGTCACTATTTATAATTATTAATCTAGATTATTATAACTTAATCTTAAGAAAGAAGTAATTAATAAAATATAATATCCTTCCTAACTATCGCCTTAATTACTTAATATAATTAAGAATATACCTTTATAGATAAGATTATTAAAAATAATCTATACCTAATACCCAGGCGGATCTTATAATATTATTAATAAATTAAATTATAATATTAGGCTAATATAGACCGCAGGGATTAATTTATAAATAAAAAGATTTATAAAAAATATTATACGCCTATTAGAACTAAATAAATAGATTATTAATCCTAAATTGATAAAATAAATAAAGTTTTAAAATAGAACTAGTATAAACACCTCTAATTTAATAATATTTTTAATAATTAATATTATAACTATTAGAGCAGCCCTATTTTATAAATATTAGAAGAAAAAAAATAATAAGATCTTCTTTATATTAATATATAGAATTAAAAAGATTATTTAGGATAAGTAGATCCTAGAATTTAAAGATAGTAAGGAATAAGTTATTAAGGAGAAGCTTCCCTTATAATATAAAGTTTAGATAGATATTTTTTAAAAAGGCCGCTAATATCTTACCGCCATTAAAAGCCTATAGTTATTAGATTTAAATTAAAAGAGAATTTATATTAAGATATTCTCTGTTATATAAATAATTCGCGGAAAAGCTAGAGGCTATAAAGAAATATATTATTAATAATTTTAATAAAGGCTTTATTATCTTAAATAATATATTATTTATTTTATTAATCTTAATAATTAAGAAAATAGATAGTAGACTATACTTCTATATAAATTATAGAAAACTAAATATAATTATTTAAAAAGACTAGTATTGTCTACCCTTAATTAATAAATTAATAGAGTATTTAAACCGCGTGAAGATCTTTATAAAATTAGATATTTATTAAGGCTTCTACTAGATATGCTACTCTTATCCTCCGATACTATAGAATAAACTTATTAATATAAATAGAAATAGATATATTAAATAATATAATTATAGGAATCTTATCTTAATAATGTAAGGACTAATAATATCTAGTTATATGCTTCTTTAAAGTAATAATACTGGCGGAATAGAACTATAATATCTATAATAAAAAGATATTAATAATTATAAGATTTTTAAAAAAATAGAAGGCCGAGCTAGAAGGCCTATAAATAATTAAATAATTTAATATCTATGTTAATTATCGTGCGTTAAAATACTTTATATTAATTAAGAAATTAAATATATAATAGGCTAGATAAATAGATACCTTATTATAATTTTACTTTCTTATTTATTATAAACTAGGGAAATAGAATATATTAATAAATATATTTATAAAAAGGGACCCTAATTAATTAAAATTAAAAAAATACTTATTAAATTATAGTTATATTAAAACCTACTTATTTTAAAAAGGAAGTAATATTTAGATTTATAAATTCTATAATATTAATACTAACAACTACCCTAGCTCTAATTAATATAATATTAATAATAAATTAATTAATTAAAGTTAATTAAAAATTAAACATTTTAAAAATATATTAGGAAAAGGCCCGTAGTAAATAAAAAAATAGACCTTAAATAATAACGAGAAGCTCCTCTATTAGAACTATCTTATAATTCTAAATAAAAATAATTAAAATATATAGGTAGGCGTTAACCGCTTATCTAGGTATTAATAAAATAAAGTAATTAATCTAGGATTATTATTACTAGACTATATAGAGATAGGATATAAAATAATATATAAATAATTATTTAAATTATAAAAGGAATTATATATAAAGAAATAAGAAATTAAATTTATTATACCCCCTATCTATCCCGGATCGATTATAATAATATATTTTTATAGATTTTATATTTTTTTAGAAGATTAAGATGGGTTTAATATTATCTTTATAATTATTAATAAATTAAATAAGATATTTATTACTATTTCTTATTATAAGACTACCTTAACTAGAGACTTAACCTATTTATTTATAATATATATTTATTAATAAAAGGGACCTCCGGAGTTAATTATATTAGACTATAATAATTAATTTATTTTTAATTTTTAAAAAAAATTTTATAAGATCTTAAGGGTTAATATTAAATTATTAATTAATAATTATCTATAAATAAATAATTAAATAAAAATTATAAATTAATATATCTAGGAGCGCCTTTAAATCTTTATAAATTATTATTAAGATAATTAAATTAAAAAACTTCCTATAATTAACTTTATTATAATAATATTAATTTATAAATTAACTAGGATATCCCTCTGTATGATAGATAATAAATATAAAATATATATATTATTTAACTAGAAGAGTGTAACGCCTCTTTTAAAATTAAATCTAGATTATTAAAAAATTTAATAATAGACTTATTATATAAAAGAGATCTAGGAGAAGGTTAAGAAAGGGATATTTAATATTTAATAAAGATGAAAATACTAGGTAGATAACTATTAATATATTAAAAATTAGATTATAACAATTATAAAGAATTAAGATATAAAAAGGTTAAGCTAGAAGCTCGCTTAATAGGATATTAAATTATATAAGATTTTTAAAAAATTAAATATTTTTTTAAACTATAATTCTTAAATAATATTAAAATATATTTTATATTTTTATTTAATAAACTATACCGCGTAGTATATACTAAATTATTAAAAAATAAATCCTTAATAAAAAACCTCTATTAAATATAAATAATTAAGAAGAATAATAGATAGAAAGAATTATAGTATTCTAAACTTACTATATATAATATTAAATAAAATAAATAAATTATAATAATAATCCCATCTAATATCTAGCCTCTAATTTTAAAAATACTTTTATTATGATATATAATTTTTATTATTAATATCTAGACCTCCCTAAACCCCTAAAGCGCCTCGATAATTAGTTAAAAATAATATAAAGGGATAAATTCCTACTATATTATCTAGATAATAATTATATTATAAAATAAAGTTAATTATTAAGAAGAGGAAAGGGATATCTAGGTATTTATTATATTATTCTATACTATTAGTATCTTAACTATTATAATAATATAAATAAAGATAAGGTTAAATATAAGAAGGTTATTTTAAAAGAGAATGGTAACTATTAACTACTAATACTTTATAAATTATATTTAAAGAATTATTATCTATTAAAGATATATATCTTTAATACTAGCTATAAGATATCAATAAATAAAATATTATAAGAAATTAATAAGGACGACCAGGCTATATAAATATTAATATACTCTTTAAATCTCTATAAGTAAATTTCTTATAGATACTAGTTAGGACCTAGGCTTTTTAAAATTATTATCTTATTAATAGCCTATTATTAAGGACTGGGTATTAAATATTAATAATTAATTGTAAATATTATAAGCATTATATTTTAACTTTTTTTTATTAAGAGTATCCTTACTCCTAGTAGCCCTAGTTCTCTTTAATAAAGTAATATACTTTATTAAGGAATAATAAGTTAAGTACTGACCTTTATAGATTAGTACATTGAAAAATATAATAAGTTAAGATAGACCGAAGATATAGATATAGGAAGAATAGAATAGAAAGGGAAAGTAGGAAGAAGCTACGGGGCTTTATAAATATTATTACAATTAATAATAATAAATAAATATTATATAGTGATTAGTTAAATTAGAATAGGATAGTATATTACAATAGATATTTATATAACAATAAGCCTAAGGGTAGGCTTTTTTAGAGGGGGGGTTATATAATAATTAGGCCCGCAGCGGCCTGAGGCTGCACCCCTATTTATATTATTTACTATATCTTAAAGGCGCGTATACCGCTCCTATATACCACGTCATCTTTTATATAACTATCATAGTTCTAATAAGATAGACCGCCTACGTATATACCGCTATTTAATTTATTTATACCTCACCGCCTTATATAGAGATACGATTCTACCGCATAAGGCTATAGCAAGGCTTCCCTATCTCTATAACCTGAGCATATTTTCTTCCTTTTCTTCTTCATACTAGTTTCTTAGTGAAAATGCACCTTTTCTGAAGTTGGCAAGATCATCACATAAGAAAGATAATATTTAGTATTATATAAGGAAATAAATTAATATAGATATAAAGCTATTGATAAAATACTAAATATAAGGAAAGGAAAAGCCGAAAAGGGAAAGGAAGATAAATAAAATAAAGATATAGAGAATTATTTAAAATATATTTATAAGTTATATAATTTAATTATATAATAATAATTAAATAATAAACGCGGTAAGGACCTTAATATTTTATAAGGTCTTTTTTATTTATTTATAAATTTAATTTATAATTTCCTATCTAAATCTTTATTAATAAATTACTAATTATATTTTTTAATTCATTTTAGAATATTTTTAAGTTAATATTATATAATCTCTATATATTATTTTAATAATCTATTATATTTTTATAATAATTTTAATTAATTAATAGTATTTTATATATATTCTTATTTTATAATATTTTTTATTAATAATTAATAATAATAATTATAATATTTATTCGCGTTTTTTTAAGGCGCTTAAGGGTAGTTGTAAAGTTTAATTAATATTATTTTATATTTAAATTAAAATCTAGATTATTAATAAGTTATAACTTAAATTATACTAGTATATTTAAGTTATTATTATATTTAAGATTTTAATAAAGTTTAGAAAATATCTTTTTATTTAAGATTATAATTTGTAATTAATTAGTTATTATATCTATATATATTACATTCTTTTATTTATTTAAAATTAATTATATTAATAATACCGAGATACTGGGCGAGTTAATAATTTTTAATATAATTAAAATACTTTAAAAATTAATTATAATATACATTTATTTTATTCTTTATAATAAATTTATTAGATTATTATTTATCGAAATATTTTATTTTTTAATAATAATAATTTATAGTTAACTAGTTATATAAAGAGAGGACCGGTAACCATACACCCCCTGACCGTATTCCTACACCCCCTGCCCCACGCTAACCCCAAAACAGTAAGGCCATTAGGTCACGTGATCAATACTATAAGAACTTAGACTAGTAGGTCACGTGATTAGAAAATTGACCGAGAACTTTATTCAAGGCTACTATAGTGTAGAATACCCTAAGTTATTATAGAGTGACCTAATCCCTTTTCTTTAACTAATAAGAAGGCTCGATTAAGGCTCGATTGCAGGCTCGATTAGAGGCTTATGGAGGCTTGATTAGAGGCTTATGGAGGCTTGATTGCAGGCTCGATTAGAGGCTTGTGGAGGCTTAATTAGAGGCTCGATTATAGGCTTAAAAAAGGGTAGAAGCGCGTTCTATAGTTATAAATAAAGCAACGTGTAAAACGGGGCTTCTATATCTATAATTAGATATATCGGAATAGTGGTCGGACCGATACCGTGCCCTATACTTTTGACCTAAATCTAAGCCTTTATAGGAAATTTTTAATCACGTCACCTAATGGCCTTACTGTTTTGGGTTAGCGTGGGGCAGGGGGTGTAGGAATACGGTCAGGGGGTGTACGGGTACCGGTCCTCTATAAATAAAAAGATCTTTATAAAAAGGATCCCTTATAGGGATTACTAGCGGCGTTATTTAAAATCCTTAATAAAAATAACCTTATAAAGAAGGTTATTAAGGGGTTAGACGACCCTACTACCTTTATATTAAGGCGCGGGCACTAAAAAGATAAGCTTTCGCGGTAATTATATTAAAAAATATAATTTATTATAAAGATAAGCTTTATATACCTAATTAATACTAATTAAAACTATACAATCTTTATAAAATTATATAATAATCCTATAGATAGATATTTTATAAAAAAGTCTTAAAAATAATTTATAAGAAATTTTAGTAGCCTAAAATATTTATATTTATATATAAATATTATATCGTATATAGTATTTATTAAGGCTTATATATAATTTATAATAAATAATATAAATTACTCAAACTACTCCTAATTCTAAGAGGGATCTAAAAATAAATTAATATAGATTTTATTACTAATCTACCCGCGAATATATATATTAAGAATACTTTATAGAAGAAATATAACGCTATGCTTATAATAGCAAATAGATTAAATAAAATAATTTATTTTATCTCTATATAGAAGTCCTTAAATAGATAAGAACTCGCGTAAATTCGTAATTATTAATTCGTAAGGTATTTAAATTATATAATATACCTAAGACTATTATAACTAATTAGGGATTAGTCTTTATAAAAAGATTTTAATCTAACTTTAGATATATTTTATAAATAAAATATATAATAAATATAGCCTACTATTTATAAATAAATAATTAAATAAAATATTTAAATAGTATCCTTAAATAATATTTATAAGATTATATTAATTTTAAATAAAATAATTAAGTAAATTACCTACTATTAGCGGAGTTCGCGTATAATAATATATAATAAATATTTATTTAGAACTCGCTATTTTATATAATTATTAAGATCGACCTATATATAATTACTTTAAATATTTATAAGGGGGATAACATGTTCTTAAGATCTTAAAAATACATTAAGAAACTTATAGAAATTTAATAAAAAAGTATAGCGGCCTTAAAAAAGGCCCGTGAGTATTAGAAATAATATTATAATAAAAAAAGGGTTATAATAATTTTCTTTATAAAAAAGTAGATCTAGATTAATATAAAGAATTAATTATAGATAAAGTTAAATTATAAACTTGACTAGTTAAATACTAGTTTAATATAAATTATAAAATAAATAAAATAAAATATTTATTATATAAATCTACTTATAGGCCTGCAGGTATATAATATATTTTATATTTTTATATTTTATAAATATTATAAAATAAAGGGAGTAAACTCTATAAAGCGCTTCCCTATTTAATTTATAAAAGAAAATAAATGCGAGTTTTATTTAGAGGTAATTTTAGCCTCGCGGAAAAAGAGATAGGGTAAGGAATACTTAATATAATAGATAGGATACTCTATAAATAATAATATATAGGAACCGGCTATAAGCTTATAATATTCTATATATTTATAAATAATAATTTAATTAATTTAATTTAATTATTTAAGAATATAATTAAGATTTATATTATCCTGCTCTAACACCTCTATAATCCTCTCTATTAAAAAAATATTAAAATAAATAATAACAGGAAATAGAGATACCTTTATTAAGGTAGGGACTAAGTAAGTAGGTATATTTAATATTAAATCTATTATTTATTTTAAAAGGGAAGAGATAAGGGAAACTATATTATTTATTTTATATATATTTATTAAATATAACGCCTAAATTATATACTAGTCTTTATTATATATTTATAATAAATATCTATAAAAAATAGATTATAAATAATATAAATATACAGTAGTATAAAAATAATCTTTTACTATTTTTAAAAAAATATAAAAAGATATAAGAATATATCTTTAAAAATAAATAAATAAAAATAATAGGAAAGCAGGTAGATAACCTTACTATTCTTAAAATTTATAAAAAGATTAACTAATTTAATAATATATTTATTATACCTCTTAAATAGATATTTATATATAAATTTAATAAAGAAGGTTACTTATTAAAATTTAAAGCCTATTTATATATTTATAGGCACTTATAATTAATTAATAAAGAAGATACTATAATTATAATATTTATTATAAAATTACTTAGAATAATAATAGCCTTAATAATTATATTTCATATAGAATTATTTAATTAGATATTATTAATATATTTATTTAGGTAATTCTTAATAAATTAATATATATTAGAATACCGCCTAGATTATAAAAGGTAGAGAGAGTATAATTTTTAAGAAAATTATTATATAGTCTTTATAAATTACCTTATCTATAGTAGAGGTAGCTCTTATTTATATTTATTATTTTAAGTTTTAAATTTATATTAAATAAACTATATCTCTTTACTAGGAATAGATTAATTATTATATTTTTTATAAATAATATTTTTATTATATATTTTTAAGATCCTATAAATAAGAGGTAGATATAATTATTTATTGAATAATTTAAAAAATATATAGGATTAAGAATATAGGACCTATAAAGTAGTTTTTAAATATTAAGATTATTAAAAATAAAAAGAATAAGAAGCTATAGCTATATTAGGATACTTATATTAATTATATTATTATAAAATATAGAATTATATTAAAGAACTTCTTAAAAATATTATTATTATATAATAAATTAAGCCTATTTATTAGAAAGATTTTTAAATAGGAAATTTATTAATAGTAGTAATTAATTAATTTAATTTTTATTTAATTATAATAATTAAGCTAGATACTACTTATACAGCTAGATATTTTATATAATTTTTAATTAATCTAGGGCGTTAATATATTAAAATAACTACCTATATTATTAAATACCTTTTAAAATAAAGCGGTATATAATTAGATTTAATAGTAAAATTATTAAAAAGGTATTCTTAAATATAAATAATATTTTATTAATAAATAACCTAGACTATAGAAGCTCTGAAGGTTATATTATAAATTTTTTTAAAAAACCTATTAATTAAAAAATTAATAAATAATATATAATTTTGATATTAATTATTAAGATAGAATTATTAATAATATCTAAAATAAGAAAATAATTATTCTAGTAGAGAAGAATATTTATTACATTATAATTAATCTAAAAATAGATTTTTTTATTTAATATAATAACTATTAGATTATTCGCCTTATAATTAATAAAGAGCTATATATTATTATTAAGTTTAGATATATTAATATTTTTTAATATTAGTTTAGAGAGAAGGCTCAGGCCGGGGAGGTATATATAAAATAGATTTTAATTAATAAGATATTTATAGACGGCCTAACTAAGGCTTTATATAATAAAAAATATTAATAATTTATACAAAAAAGATTTAAAAAGATTTAAATATCTTTAATATCTAATTCGAATAGGAAGGTATTAGATAAGATATAGGTACATCTTTAATAGATATAAGATATTAATTATATATTAATCATATAGATAAACAAAATATATAGGGATAATATATATAAAGATAGACTTATAGATAATTCTTATTTAAAGAGGTATATTTGAGTACCGTAGTACCGTATCTATAGTACTACGCGGTATATTTTTCACTTATTTTTATTTCTTATTATAATTAAGTTTTTTATATAGATTATAGAGTTTTCTTTCCTATATCTTATTTTCTTAGCTAATTATAAGTTGTACGAACACACCTGAAGTGGCTCTTTAGTATACTCAATTCCTTATAATCAGATGATATGATTATGTGAATTTGACATTAAGATATATATAATCTTTTACTATCGCCTTTTTATTATCTTCTATAGTATTTTAATATTTTTAAGAAATCGGGCCTAGTATTGAGTATTAGTTAGCCTTATTTTATTATCTTCTAAAATTTAAGTAACGTGCTTCTAAATAAATAGCCGGGTATAAATATAAATATTCTAAATAATATATTAAATATAGATTGTACTTTTTATTTCTAATAATACCTTATTAATTATATTTAATAATATTATATGTTTATCGGTAATAATTATAAGTAATAGGGGAATATAAAATATATTTGATAGCTCTTAAAGGGTTTCTAAGATAAATTTATATATTTTTTATTATTTATTTTTAATAAATATAAAACTAGTATAAAATATTTAATTTATTAATATAATATTAATAATATTAAATAGCGGTATATTAAATTTATTCATTTTATATATATAATCTATAAAAAATATATATAGGCTGGCTTAAAATAATTTAATATTTATTATATAAATATAAAAGATTATAGTAATTTTATCCCTCATTATTCAATAATTAGTAGTCTAATCGCGGCAATCTTTTAATAAATATATTAAAATTTAAATAAGAGTTTACCTATTTAATATCTTAATTTATTTTCTCTTTTTAAAATTCTAGATATTTTTATTGATAATTAATATAGGCCTAGCTCTTTTAATAATAGTAAGGATCTACTATATTAATAAGTCAATATAAAATTATAATTTAATCTAGGCTAACCTTAATTTAATTCCGCCCGGCGAAGAAATAGATAAGTTAATATTAATAAAGATTATAATTATATTAAGGATTATAAATATCTAGAATTTATTAATTATTACTTAATCTTAAAATAATATTAAATAGATAATTAAATAGATAATTAAATTTATTTTAATAGCGATTTTCTTTATTAACCGCAGCTCTGTATTTTTTATTATAATTATATTAGAGGTATAGAGTAGTTTTATTTATCTTTACCTTATTTATCTTTGAGTGTTATACTATAAGCGCGTATCTATAAGCCTTTATAAAATTATTAATAAAATTATAGGCTTTATCTTTAATATACAAGGTCTGATCAGTCGGTAGAGGGGGAATCTATAAATAAGGCTTATCGGTAGGCTTATTTATAGGCATATTTATAGGCATATTTATAGGCTTATTTATAGGCTTATTTATAGGCTTATTTATAGGCTTATTTATAGGCTTATTTATAGGCTTATTTATAGGCTTATTTATAGGCTTATTTATAGGCTTATTTATAGGCTTATTAGTAGGTTTATTAGGCTTATTTATAGGCTGATCAGCAGGCTTATCTATAGGCTCATCGGCAGGCTTATCTATAGGGTTATCGGCAGGCTTATCTATAGGGTAATTGGTAGGCTTATCTATAGGCTTATTAATAGGCTTATCTATAGGCTAATCGGTAGGCTTATCTGCAGGCTTATTTATAAGGTTATTATTAAAGATATTATTACGTATTACTGGGGCTTCTTCTTCATTATCTATATCTATATAATATAGAATAAGCGAGTTGGAGGTTATATTAGCTGGTGGCTAGTAATTAATAAAGCTATAATAATTATTATTAGTAGATAATATAATATACCGTTATACCCTATTACCGTGCCACTTTTATAAAATAGATAGAGCTTTATAACTTTAAATAATATACTATAATTATAACGAGATTATATTTTTATTAATTAATTAAGACCTAAAATCTTTACTAATACTAAAAATATATCTAATATAATTAAACTTTTAAGATTAGTAAATATAAGTAGTAGTCTAATAATAATAATAAATAAGATTAAAAAGAAATATAGGACTCCTATCAGGATACTTTATAAATTAATTAAATATTATATAAACAAATAATAATTATAATTATGACTCCTAAAGCTCAGCTGGCCAATTAATAAAATAATCTAAACCCTTATATATTTTATTATAAAAGTTTTATAAAGATATTAATCTTAAGATTAAAGGAATAGAATTAAGAATATATATCTACTGTTACGCGTGGCCGACTGGTCACTGTGAGTAGAGCGCCTGGGGGCTATACGTACCGGAATTCTACTGCTGATCCCAAGAGTATCTCGCAACCGTACCCTTGCTATGCTAAGCCTTACACGGACTCGGGTCCTATTGAGTATCTTGCAGGACGTGCCAGTTGGTGCGCCAAGTAGGTCAGTAACAGGGTGAGGTCGAGTGGTGGTCACCAAGTGAGTCCCCTACTTGTAGGATGGGTTGTCTTAAGGTTGAACTGTGAAGAGCAAGGTGCAAGTTGGTATCCAAGCAACAATGTAAGATTGTACTGTCCCAGTAACAATGAGGATTGATCACGAAGAACTAAATACATGTGTGTAAATGAGTGTCCTTATATATCCAGTTCCTTCCTATTCGTAGTATGTCCTGGACTATCGTGAGTATAATGTGTTATACCCCCGATAGTCCCCATTATATCGCTGATATAATGATTGGCGTGGTCACGTGACTTGTTAGTCCTTAGTAACGTGACAGGATTGCCTCATAACGCGGTTTCTGCTGACTGATTCAAATTGGCTGGTTATCAGTGCTTCCTCTCCCCGCATTAGCGCGTTGTGCCTGAGAGTTCCGTAACATCTACCTAGCTAATTCTTCTACTAGATAATACTCTTAGGCTAATAATAAGGGTAACTTTATTAATATAATAAATATCTAAGTTTAATATAAAGGGAGAAGAGGAAACTAGCCCTATAGATATTTTTTAAGTATAATTAATAATTATAGTAATCATTAGATTATAGATAAATCTTTAATAGTTTTAAGAATTTCTAGAAGTAATTAGTATTATCGCCTAGATATATCTATTTCTTTATATTAAAGATCTAATAGTATTTCTAGCTCGCTTTATTTCTATAATAATAAATATTATAATATCTTCTCTAGAGGGTTATTATCCTTAGTACTAGACAATAGAGCTCTCCTAGGAGGAGGTATTTTAAATAATCTTAGGTCTATTCTTAATAGCTAATCTTCCTATTCCTTAAGTACCTGATCTTCCTATTCCTCGCGGTGCCTTATCCTTATCTATTCCTATAAAGGCTTCAGCTACCGTATTATTAATCATATAGATAAGCTATTTATAGGGTATCTTAGGAGCTACTTTAACTTTATTATCTAGAGGAAGTGAGTTTAAGATCTATTCTATAATAGTAGTTATATCCTATTAAAAAATTAATATTTAAAGTCCTTTTTTAGAAATACAAGAATTAATTTATAAAATAATCTTATTTATTAAATTATAACTCACTATTTCAGTACTTAAATCTAGCTATTTATCTTTAATAAATAGTATTAGATCTTTAAGATTTTAAGAGACTCTATTCTACTTATAGTATTATTACTATAGCTATTAAGGCTATAATTAAGGATATAAATATTAAGATAATAAATTAAGGCTATAATATATAATTTTCCTATATAATTTAGACTTTAATTAAGTTATAGTGATTTTAAAGCTTTTATCTACTTCTAGGAATAATAATAGAGACTAATTTATAAGATTATTTAAAGGTAATCAGAGAGTATAGCACTTAGGTACCCTTATATAGATAATATAATTTATTTATTTTATAACTTTAGATTTCTCTTATAATAGATTTTTATAGATATCTATTACTATCTTCAACCTTAATATTTTTATTTATATCTTCCTCTTTTTCTTTATTTTTATCGGTATTAGGCGTTTTATATATTTTAAAGTTATTTTTAATAATCTAATTTTTATTATAAAGAAGTCCGAGTTAATATAGGTTTCCGCTAGTCGGAATACCTTAATTTAGAAGAATTAAAATATAATTTTAAATTATTATAATTAGATATATTAGGTATTATTTCAACCTACTATCTAGTTAAAGATTTTTGAAACTAATATATTTTATCTAATTTATAGGCTCCTATTATTTCTTTTATAATTATTATATTAATATTAGTCTCCCGGTCCCTAGGTAGTCTTAACCTTAGTTTAATAAATATAGATAATCTTAAAGTTCTTAATAATCTCTTTAAAATATAAGAAATAGAAATTCTAGTTATATTTTAAAAAAGATAGTAAGACAAATAAATATAATATTTTAATATATAGTCTTTTAAGAGAGAGTATAGGCCTTTAAAAAATAAATTAAACTATAAATTCCGTTAGTTCTATTTAATTAATTTTTTAATATACGGGGTGGAAGATCTTCTTTAAAATATATATCTTAATTTAAAAAAAATAGATTAGTAATAGACTGTTTTAAGAATAAGCCTATTTAATATAATAAAAAATTAGAAAAATTAAAATCTTATAAAAATAAAGATAAGTTCTTATAATTAATAGTTTATAAGAGTATATTATAAATAAGAAGAAAGTAACTAGAAACTCTAACTCTATATTTAATATAGTAATTTATAAGGACTAGAAAACTCTCTACACCTATTTCTTTAATAATTTTTTAATAGAAAAGTTCTTTTTTATATTTAGTTTTATAGAATTAATTCTTAATTATAATTATTCTTTCGAGCTCGGTTAATAATATATGAAAAATATTGATTTAAACCTAGCGGTCTAGATAAAACTTTATAATAATCTTTATAAATAAAAGGAAGAGGTATAGAAGGTCCTTATTTAATTAGATATCTTATTTTAAGATAAAATAGCCGAGTCCGATTATTACGAGGATATTAATAAAGATATTGGAATATATAAAACCCCTTAAGAAACGCAAGATAGCTTATAATAAACTACCTATTTTAGAGAAATTAATATTTTTAAATAAGTCTTAAAAAATAATAATCTCTATAGAATTATTTTAAGTCAGCCTATCAGATTCTTATCTCCTCTATTACTTCTTTCCTATCCTCTCGGCTCCTAAATACCTCGCTATCTTAATATAATTATATCTAAGATCTTATTTTAATAACTTCCTATCGGAAATAAAGTATTACTAACTTATTTAGATTTTATGATTAAAAAAAATAATCCCTAATAAAATATAGTTATTTAATATTATTAGTATCTATCTATTAATACCCTTATATTTAAAGAACTATATCTTTTATAGCCCGCCTTATTTCATATTTAATTACCCTTATATTAAATAATATATATCTATTATATTTTTATTTATTTAGTTATTACTATTAATATCTCTAGGCTTTCTACTTTAATATAATATATATTTACTACTTTCTAATATATACCCTTTAATATTTTCTTAATTTTTCTCCTTTTCTTTATTTTCATTCTTTTCCTTATTTATTTCTTTAGTCTAATATTAGGAGATACTTCGTATTGGGTATTATATATTATTCCTTAACCGTAGCTTTTACTAAAATATTATAATAAAAGATATATTATTAAGAGAATATAGTTATATAATAGTATTTTAATCGTCGCAACTAGACTACAGTTAAAAATTAATTAGATATTAATTACTAACCTTATAATATCCTTATAATATTATATTATATAAAAATATATTTTTTAATTATTGTAATTATATAAAGGCTGTAGCTTCTAAGAAAAATATTGCTATAGAAGATACGGTAAGATACGGTATTAAACAATAAATAATATATATATAGTTATTTAATATAAACCGTCGCTAGATAGTATTCTGACCGTCGCAAAAAAAAGTATGGTCGAACGCCGGTCGCAAGATGGTAGTTCGGAACCCGCAAACTCCGGTAAGGTAATTAATTAGCTTATAAGAAAATAGCTAGGAATAATTTTATAGGCCTCGCCCTCACCCGCGGGTCACCCGTAACGGGTCACCCGCAACCCGCAAATTTACAGGTTCGGGTAGGATCCTATAACCCGTGGGCGGGTCGTAAGTCTTCGCGGGTCACCCGCGCGGGTTACGGGTGACCCGAACGGGTTATCAAACAATGCAAATATAGAGAGGCCCGTGATATACATTAAAATAACAATAATATATTCATCTAAATCAGCATTTTATCCATCCTAATCAGGAAAAGGGTAGAAATTTTATGCAAAAACGGGTTACTCGCGGGTCACCCGCGGGTGACCCAAACGGGTTTGAGGGTCGGGTACGGGTCGCGACCTACAACCCGTAAATTTTCGGGTTTGGGTAACGGGTCGCAACCACCGACCCGTTTGCGGGTGAGGGCGAGGTCTATAATTTTATTTTAATTTTTTAATAAAACTTAATTAATTTTATATTATCGCTATAGGCGGCCTATAACTATTATTATTTAGAAGGTATTTATAAATTATAAATATAATTATAGTTATATATAGTCTATAATATAGGCTATATATAGCCCTAGCCCTTAATACTAATTATAAGTAGACTGGTTTATACTGTTTACACCCATTAGTAATATAGCCTTCCAGGCCTGTATAACAAACAGCCTATGTCTCCAGCGCCTCCGCGCCTCCACATCTCCAACATATATTATAATATAGAATACCCTAAATTATTATAAAGTGAGATAATTCCTTTTATTTTGATTAATAAAAAGACTTAATTATAGACTTATAAAAACTTAATTATAAGCTTAATAAATAATACCTAGATTAATAATTTATCTAATTATAAAAAGTTGGGACTCGGGAGTCTGTTGTAGACCTATATACAATATCTCAATAGATCCTATCTTCTTGCAGCCCGGCAAGCAGAAGTAGTATGCATGTCTTATAATATCTCTTGTTGCCTACCACCGTCTGTTTGCTCCTTTCGTTATTGATGCCATGTTCTAGCCTGATGCCTGAATCCGGGAGGACTAATAGTCAGATTAATATCATCACTTTACCTAACCCTAAACCATCCTAAATATTTTCTTGAAGAGTTCGGAAACATATTCAGACCTCTCTATCTTAATAAATATGACTATCCATCACAATAACTCTCACTTTATAAGAATCACGGCTAAACTATCCGGCAATTTCTCCCTACCACTCCCCTACTTGATCTTGTCTACCTAGAAATACTCTTATATTTATTACTTGGCACAGAAGGGGTGATTTAAATCAGCTTACTTTTTCCTCACTGCTCTGAGGTTCTCTCATTATCTCTTTCATTTTCTGTTTACTCAAGTTATGAAACTAGAACATCTTTAAGAACTCATCACAGCACCCAAAACAAGCGCAATGGTACTTGTAAATAAAGACATCGGGCCTCAGGCAATTGGTACACCGCAGCGTTTCTACGATGCCTTCTCATGTACTACGGTTAATGACTTGCTCTAACACGCCCTGGGAATTATATCAACTTCTTCGCAGCATGAGGAAATAATATTCAGTCACGTCCAGAGAGCATGGGCGGAAGTTGTTTGTGACCAACTAGATATAATCCAGGAGGATCGTTTTTCATACCACAGCTAATAATATGTCATGATGATAGTCACTGATTCCTAATATACACACACTCGGGATGACACAGTTTCAGAGCTTGCTGCCCTTGTCGACTCCCAGACCGTTGTTCACGTTCGGGGTACGCCTGCAAGCGGGAAGACAACACTCGCTAAACTGCTTAGGGATCATTATAAAAAGAAGGATAGGAATGTATTTTTATAAGGAGATGGGAACCACTCGAAGACTTCGCTGCCGCCGGCCCGGAACCTTGGGAGTCTATAAAGACTATCCAGGCCACAGTCCCGCAAACATTCTCGCTCCGGGAAATGTGATTATTGTGGATGAGGCCTAGATGTTATACGACGATATAGACTTCTGGAACACGATCATTAAGGAACGATAATATAACCAAGGCCAAAATATTAGAATTTACCTCTTCAGCTCGTCTTAAAAAACTCTACTATCCCTTACTACCTTTTATAAATAGTCTAGCTAGTAGGAAGTCATATTATAGTGATTTAGATCTAACTAATTAGGTTACAGCTTAACGGGCTAATCAGAAGTATTTCAGAAATTTCGAAAATACCTATAACTTAGCTACGCTCGCTAACGCTCGCTCCGCAAAATATCACGTCAACATCCCCTGCCGCTGTCCTTTCTCTCTTTCAACAGTACATTCTGCGTCCCTAATCCTATCCTGTGCCTATAGAGCAAATACAACATGCCGCGAGATCGAGCTGCGTACCGAAACGTCCGCTTTTATAACGCGTCAACAGGCGCCTGTGTTGGGGGTTTTTACCAGAACGGCTCTATCACTGAAGAAAACCTCATCCGGATTCTGAGCGATGTGCTTTTAATTATGGAAGAGAAACACCCTTGGACTATTCAGTATAGAGCATCAGGCCGAACTATTACGCCTTCAAGCAACCCAGTTGTACTTGGAGACTATGATATCTACTCTACAGGTACAGAGTACAGGCTTCTGAATTCTGAAAGTCACGGCAGTCAAGCCTGAGCTGATTCATCTAGGATCTATTCAAGTGACCAATGAACTGTGGTTTGCTCTACTCACCAGCCACTCTGTCTCAGGTCGAGAAGATCAATTCCGGTACGGAGTTCGTGCTCGAGATGGAAAATGTGTCATATCTGGACAGGTCAACCCTGGGGCCCAGTGGGATGACTGGGCGGGGTTTGAGGCTGCGCATGTCTTCCCACTGGAAAAGGTGAGTCTCTGGAGTGAATTCAACTATGGACGCTGGATAACAAACATGGATGATACTGTGGGAGTGTCCAAAATTCATTCCATTCAGAATGGATTACTCATGACAGGACATCTGCATACTCGCTTTGACCAGTATCTGTTCTCCATAAACCCAGATGTAAGTGTTTTGGGGCCCAAACTTGTTCTGCTATACTAACATATCAAAGGATGGTTACAAGATTGTTGAGCTCGGGCCTGGCAGCTGGGGAATTGATGGAAGGATATTGGACCCCATTTGCCGCAATCCAAGCACCAATAATCATATCTCAGATGAGCTGCTCCGATGGCACTTCCGACAGTCTGTGCTTGCCAATATGCGAGGTGCAGGAGAGCCTATCTTTGAGTCTGACTTTCCCCCTGGATCAGATATGATGGCAACACTGCGCGATGAACTGTATGGCAAAGAGAGGTTTGAGATGGAACTTGAGTCAAGACTACGATCTGAGATTACGAACTAGCAGAAATCTCACTCAAATTCTTCTGGCTCTGTTTCTCGCGCAAGGGAACTTTTTCTAATCGGAGACCGGGCCGAAATCGCCGGACACTGCGCCGCTTTCCATCGAAAGGAAGGATGACCCATCGCTACTGCCCCTAAGGCCCGGCAGCACTGTATCCCTAGTCATACTACCACTATTTCAATAAAATCAAGGAAAAGGATGTGTCCCGATCTAAATAGGTATGTCCTGAACATCCTCCTTAATAAGGGGTGGTATTAGCCACTTTTATTTCCTAATTAGGTATATAGTAGGGTGGCGTTAACTATCCTTGGGGTTAGCTGGGGGGTGGCTTGATCACCGCCCTTTATAAATTATGTCAGCTCCATACTTAAACAAGCTTACTATTATGACGCTACTTCTTTAAATATAAGATATATATTCAGGAATCAGCAGTTCAGCCATAAATTAAATACGGCTACATATTTTCTGTCCCTTTATCAACCCACCCATTTTGCTCTAAGATTGCCTTTAAATCTCTATTGCACCCCCCCCGGCGACCCGCGGATCCTTATCGTCTATGCTGCACCTCCTTATCAAACCATTATAATTATATACTGACTTACCTATCTAGTCATATCCCGTGAGTACAGACAGTAAAACAGGCTTGATATACGCAGCCAATGCCCCTTAGGGAGCATCATTGACATTTCATGACGGCATATTGATACACAGCCGAATGCCGGCGCGTGTAAGGAAAGAATGCCATCTTTTTGCACCTGAGCGAATTCTCCGAGAACCTCATCCATTTAAGTATACAAGAAGTTCACCAAATGAGTATGCATTCACCTCCGAAGACCTCCACTTCACCCCTGGATACACCAATAGACTCCGACGCTCAAGTATGCTGTGCTGCGTTGGCAGATGCTCCAGCCAGTGACTTATCAACCACCACCAAGCCCATTTCAAAGGCGTCATTCAAACGACAGCGAAGCTTGGACAACCCGAATATTCCGGACTCAACTTGCTTCCCATCTGAGATATCGTCATATTCAGAACAAGTCACCGCCATATCCCGGAGACCGAGAAGATTTCTGGTTCAACCCCTCGAAACGTCTACCCGCAGCTCTAAAAGCTACAAAGGAAACACGGAGGAAGCAAGCATCAAAGCAACTGATAGTGACATGACATCTCAGCTGCCGGACACACCTGGCAGAGACTCCAGTCCTTCGAATTTGCATGGAGGAATTCATCAAAGACAAATGCAAACCCCATCAGAGCTACCCATGGACAATGATGTTTCGAATGACAACCCCAATTTGACGAATACAGGTGCTCATCGCAGGCCAGAAGGATGCAGACCGCCGAGAAGGTTTCTTCCGGAACCAGTTGAAACGGTCAAAACTAGCAGTCGTCGGCAAAAGGAACTTCAGTCGGTTGAATCAGACAGATCCACAATATCTGGCAATCGAGCGCAGATTAGTCCCAGGAAATTTGTTCCTCAGCTCATAGAGACTGCCAAACGTTCATTTCGCAGAAGAGAACATACACGAGCGTCCAACAGCAATGGCCAATCAGAGCCTCTGTCGTTTTACCCTAATCATATTCGTTCTTTCAACCATCCAATCTACCCCCCATTGAACGGTGACGATGACACGGTTCCTCTTGCCCCCGAATCTCGGTTCTCTTATTCAAGTCTTTTGCGACGCCAAGAGAACCGAAGACATTCATTCCGAGTCCCAGACCTTCCTGCGATCCTATCCGACAGTAGTGATGGGTCAAATGGCTCGGGACCGCCTTCACTGTCCACCTCTCCATCTGCATCATCGGATGAATCCGCCAAACGTCTGCAAGTAAAGAGCCAGTACAGAGAAAGCTGTGATGAGAATTTCTCGGGGTATCTACTCTCGCTTGCTGCGCGCTCGGCTGAGAAGCAGCTGAAAGACCAAGCGCTTGCGGCTTTCCCGAACGAGCAGGTCTACCAACCAGTTGCCCATTTTGCTATAGACAGGGAAGATGCAGACTCAGAGGACGACGACACGGTTTTTCTTGGCAAAAAAGGTGAATTGTCTTCTTTCAGACGCGAATCATCCGCGGATTTGTCATGGGAACTTGAGTACTTGCGACAGCACAAGGAGGAAGCGGAGATGAGAGGCCGAGTTATAGTTGGAAATGCAGAGTCACGCTATTCATCAGCAGCCATTTCGGCACGGCGAGCTTTCAATGGTGCGAATTTTCTTCCCGGCTCCAAACTTGTAGAGGGATGGCAAAGAGACGTCGGTTTAGCGCAAATGAGGCCTGTTGCGAGTCCACCGATGCTTGGAGATGACTTGATATTCCCCCAAAGCTTTTCTCCCGAGGGCACATTGTGTGAAAGTGACCGTACTGGTGTATATTATGAAGAAAACCCCAGTGAAACATGCAAAGATTGTGGAGGGTTATGGTGTGCGAGTGAGCGTGTTGATGACGACCTTGGCGGTGGACTTTGGATGGGAACATGTCGCAAGGTGAACGAGCTTGCCCAAACGCCACAAGACACCTTGTTACCAGGGATCATGACTCCCATAGTCGACATGGAAGAGCGATCAAACATTAGTCTTCATCGCCTGGTCACACCCAGCCGAACCATCGCTCAGCTTCCTCTAGTTCCATTGGATGGCGATTCTCGACTTGGTGATGTCGATAAAAAGCTCAACCTTCGAGAAGCGATTGACGACGAGTTCCACGATGGCTTTGTCACGCAGATATACAATTACCTTTCACTAGGTTATCCATGCGTGGCTCGCTATTATGACTCGGAACTCAGCAGGATATCTGGTATATCTGTAAAGGAACTCCGCCGGGATGACTTGCACACCGACGCCAAAGGCTATGTCGGGGTTCCTGAAGATACCTCTGTGGACGTAGGTGTTACTGGGAGTGCATGCATGCGTTGGATAGCATTGCGCCTGTATATACACGAATGGGCCAGACAGCAGCCAAGGATGGCCAAATGCGACAGCAGCCTAGAAGCCTGGGGCGTACGCGAACGAAGGGGAAGTTGGGCTTTCTAATATATTTACCTGCTGGCAGAACATTGATAGCTGATTTTCACTCGCTATTCCAGTCACTGCTTCTTTTACTTTTTGCAATATAGCGGCGGTGCCTTTCATGACTACTATTTTTCAGAAATTGGGATTTTCTGCTTATCTCTTATTATGTCCTTCAGTTGTTGTGGCTAAATCTTGTTCGTGCGTTGCGTGGAGGCCTCAGAAACACGCTCAAACTCCTGCTACATCCATATGAACTCATGAAATCGAAAGTTTATCTCTGCTATAATTCTGCATTTGCTGGCCTGGAGGTGGCATAGGACCAAGCGGTAGCTACAGGGAGAGTCTTCTCTAAGCCCGCAACTTGCAGTGTGGGTAATTCCAGCGCCTCAGCACACCTATCATCAAACTATATAAGTATACCAGATTGAGGTCGTCATTCAACTCTTACTTGCCATGCTACATACCCGAGACCGTAATCAATTTCAAGTTTTAGTAATTCTCGGACTCTCCACCTCTCCACTGGCTCTATCCTCACCGAGATCGTCTCCCACTGTTGATCGAGTGAACATATTGCCCCTTTGAGCCCTTCCATGGACAATGCCTGGGAAGATTTTCTGTTCGGGTAGTCCGTCAGGCCCCGGCCCCGCTGCCCCTACAGATCCATTACTGCTGACCGGCGTCCCCAAGTCAACACCCATTTGCAAAGGCAGAGAGGTCGAAGTCGACATGGAAAGCGCATGTGAGGGCTGAGCTTGTGGCGACGCTTGTGTAGCCACTTGAGGCATGGCTGCATGGATCAGTAGAGATTAGTAACGAAACCAGCTTCTTATTTCTGTTGAATCTCATACGTACAAGCATTTTTTGAACCTGCCGATCTGCTAGAAATGGCAGGGGATTGCGATGTAGTACTACTGGCCTGACGAGAAGCGCTATCATCTTTTGACGACGTGGTTGATATATTGTCCTGTGTGGACGTAGAGTACCTTTCAATCCTAGATATAGATAGTGTGCGATTAGCTGATGATTTCTTTCGAAGTCTGACGGCCCTGTCAACCAGAAGCAGGCCATAACTATTGAAACGGAACTTGGCACTACCGCCAGGAGTGAGTTGTTAGGGTCGGGGCAGTATTGCCCGCCATGGAGGAAAATCGGACGCTCCCATCATTGGAAATGCTTCTAGGTCGCGAGGCCGCGGTAGGCAAAGCCATCCCTTCATTGGCATCGGCGGACCTCTAACCCTTCATTTGTTCTTCAAACTAAGAAAGGGATGGAAATAAACTTACAGAGCTAGCTCTCCAAGTAATGTCTCGTGCCTGAAAGCCTCGCGAATGTCAGGAACATTGCTTTTGGCAACATTGTTCCCGGCAACTCCAGGCAGATGGCAGTTTGCGCCCAGCCATCTCTTCTTCAAGGACATTTCGAAACCACTCTGGTCAACTGAATGCTTAGCAAGCTCACACATATCCACTGCGCTGAACTTGTAGATCTGTGCCGCAACTGAATATTCTTCGATTAAGGGTTCCTTGGTGAAAGCAAATTGCAGAGGATCATCCGTTGATAAGGACACATTCAATCCCCGTTTGAAGAAACTCGCACAAGGGTTTTTGTCATAGGTAAGAAACAACGCATTGTTACTGAGAGGCGACATGGCGATGCCAATTTGATCGAGATAGAAAAGATATTGCAGCATGGGAACCTTCCGAAGCAGAATACCATGGCTGATGCTGTGACAACAAAGGAAACCAACTGCGAGGTGATCAGGGTCACCGGCCTCACCACAATGCGGTCGGAGGACGAAAGTGTTAAAACCACGTTGCTTCCGCCAGACATTGAGAGATGCCATATTGGCAAACATGAAGTAGAGCCAGTAACTATACGGTGGGTTCTGCTTTGTGTTCCATTCTCTTGGGATCGGGTATTTTCTGTACAGCCGACGCTCGGCCTTGCTTTCATCATCAACACTGTCGAATCCGACAACGCGTTGTAAGAAAATGTGAAGCTTGGGATGGCTAGATGGATCCTTTGTCACCTCAAACAGAGGTTGAAACACATTGGTTATTACCTGCTCAAAGGTCTCCATCATACCGCTCGATTTATACACATCGTAAAGACGAGGGACCTGGATGAGCCAACGGATGTTAGGAGAAAACAGCTTGTTGTCTACCACCCAAGCTGCCAGCTTGTCCCATTCTTGAATGGATCTTCCGTAGATCGAGATGCGCCATTCTGCCATCTGGTATTTGCTGGATTCGAGATCGGATATGACCTCCTTCGTGATTTCTGCCAGATAACGTCCCTTGATATAATTATCCGTCTTCAAGAAAATCTCACGCAATCGAGACTCTCCGACTGGATTGTATTTGAGGTTGAATTTATCGAACCGGTGGAACGAGTCTGTGTGCGCCTGGCGTGGTTTTAGCGATGCGAACTTGCATATCAGAAGCTCATCGGACCTACATGCATGTCGAGGGTATCGATGCTCAAATCATAAGCCGTCAGGTTGATACTCTCAAAGACCTCCCTCAAGGTCAGATGTTTACCATCTCTGAAAAGGACGACCTCATCAGGTGACTTCTTCATTTTGCTCTTGATGAACCGGAGCAAGTGCTTTTGATTCATACAAGCGGAGTGGTGAACGTGGGTATCGACTTTTCGAACGTTGTAGAAGTCCCTGTGGGGTACTTTCTTGCTATCTGCTATTTCCTGGTATTCATTAAGCAGTGTATAGAGCTGGAACTTGCCCTCCAGATAGGACAGACGCTTGAAGGCAAAGCTCTTGGCGGGTCCGTCCGTTGACACGTCTATGACAGCATCGAGATCCATGTAGAAATCTCTTAATGAAGGAATCTGCACAACAGGCTGGTGTAGTTCCGCGGCCTCCTCAGTCTCATAGATTTGGTAAACGCTGTTCCCATCTAGCCTGAAGACCCACCGAGAGGCTTCTGGAAGTGGCATGAATTCCGACATGTCGAAATCTTCACCAATATCTTGACCCATCTTTCGTCGCTTTCTCCCGCTAAGCTGACGATCAGTTGTCTTCCCGGGGTGATATTCTTTATCGTCATCCCAGACTGGCTCTGGGGGAGGTGGGTATATCTTCCACTCGGGTTGATCCTTTGGATTATCTTCCGGGCCTTGCAAAGAGAGGCGGATGTACTTAGACCGCCTCTCAAGAAGCCCCTGTATTTTGCGATAGATAACGTTCAGCTCGGATGTCACTGCGTCATTATTCGCGGCAAACCCTGTCATGACTTGACCAGTCGCCAGCCCAACATTGATGCCATGTGTGCCATCAGTGGCAGAAAGATAAGGACCTTGTTCGTGCGGGATCCCGGGATGCATTGCGTGATTCCTAGCGGATTGATCGGCGGCAACCGCGTTCTCCTCCCACTGGCGAGGGTGATGAATGTCGTAAGGATCCGCAGACAAACGATGCGACTTGGAGGCGATTGCATGGGGGCCGGTCACTGCATCCTGCATGTGATTCAGAAGCGTGGAGCTCTTGCTATTCAATCGAGGGGTTGTGTTCGACGAGTTGCTTGGCGTGTTGTCTTCGTGGAGAGTGCTGGTAGGGGCGGCGAGTATTGGACTTCGTGATGGATCAGTGTCAGTGTTTCTTGATGCTAATTGATGGTGTTGATAGAAGAGCTTTGCTTCAGCGTGGCTCATTGACTTCTCATATGCATAATCATAGGTTGGGGTCTTCTGCTGTCTGTCCCTTGGGAGAATTTCTTCCGAAGAATGCGTCGCTGAAGTCATGTCACTGGTTTGGTACCCAGAGCCATCCACCTCATCCTCGCCGAAGGGACTTGTTGGGATATCTTGACTTATGTCGCGTGGGAAGGCCTCAAGATGGGAGGAGCTTCGAGATGCGTTGGCATTGGAATCGAGGCTGGCGAGACTGCTGTTCTGTGGGGAACCCATTGTAGCATCACCTTGTGATGCGCAGGTGTGGACTATTAGCCAAACCTCCAGTGTCTTTGCAATTCTGAAATGGTTGTCTCTTGGCAAACAGTGACAAATGGCAAACCAATTTCTTGTCTGCTGTTTGTGACTTGTCTCAGGGTATTGTTTGCATAACCAATCATTCAACCATCAGCACTTCATCGACATATTATATTGTCACGGTACTATGCTATGCATCTGCAATGTTTGAAAATCATCATCATTACTTTGTAAGAAGAAAGTGGATCGACACAAAGCACCTGGGGATTGTGGGGACCTGCATTGAACGGGTCGGCAATTTACACTAGCACATGGCTAATCAATAATAAGACTTAGGCTCACGGTATTTATATACCGCTCCGGCGCTCCCTTCATATCTTAATAGTTAGTTATTCTTCAAGTATTAATCAGCAGTGCTCATATTGAAGTTTCGATCGAATTTTTCATTGGCGCAAGGACGAAAGTACTGTACTAGGTAGGTAATTAATAATAAATGGATCGTGCTAATAAGATCTACGGAATCATCCTCCTACACTGTTATCACAAAACCACACTCCTAGATATTTCTTTCTCTTATTCTGCCCTCCGTTCATCCTGCTTCAAGTTGCCCGATTCAACTAAAGCCCAGTCAATGAATGAGCAGAGTTCGTACGACGATTTCTAACCTCCATAAAACCCGGGCAAAATGCAGGAACCGAACATAGAATTCTGATCGAGGACTACATCACATTTAGCGGACTTTTAAATAGGGCTGAATTATGGGAGACGCTCTTGTAAGCGCTGTACATTAGGCTCTATTGAAGATCATCCACACAGCTTTGATGCATGCGATTCATACTAATACATAGGTATACATCAGAAAGAAATTCGTCACGAGGTCCTGCAACGCAATGGTCGACACAGTATCGAGGGAAGTCCATCTTAAGGAATGCAGAGGCCTCTGGAGGAACGGTAAAGAAGGAAGAGAAAGAGAGACGAGAACAATGCTTATCAAAGCCATCATGACTAACTAGTAAGACATCCACCTAGCGTCAATCGGAAGCCCTCATTCTAGGGCAACGGACTGTGACGCCTGAATGTACTGGATGTACGTTGCGGGTTTGGCCGGTGCTCAACTGCACGATACAGTTGGCCTGAATGCCCGTGTATGGGCTGCCGACTGTACTCTAAGTCACTTTCAATGTAAGGCTCGGGTTGTTCCCGCTGCAGAGCCCGCTCGACGTAAGATGCCCCCCCACTTTGGATGTCTCTGCTAGGCATTCTCTCCGGCACATATTTAACAGGGCTGTCATACTGGCTCTCCACGTACTGAAGACCTTCCGTATACATAGTGTGTTCTCGACGTGCCATTGTCGTGTAAGGAGTTTTGCCTTCGGACTGAGGCAGGTCATAGTAGTCATGACTGAGACCTGAATAGAGAGGATTTTGGTGAGTCCTTGTATTAGGACTGTGTTCTCCGTAGTAAGCGGCTTCTCCCGGGTTTTTCTTACGGATTGCTGGAGATCTTGATTTAGGTCGAAGTGGACCTTGCCGTTGAGCCTCATACCGATCAAACCGACTCTGCGGTCGACGGCTATCCTGATACCCAGCAGTCTTTCTCATTCTTCGGGCCTCTCCGGCTTCGGGTGATCTCTCTTCACGAAGTCGTGAAGCTGTTCGTTTATGAATTTGGCGTGCTGGCTCAACCTTAGGGAAGCCACCAGTAGAACCAGTGCAACCTTTTCTAATTACCCAGTCGTTCCCGGGTTTAGAAGCTGGACCACATCGCACATTGTGGTCTTCAATGTCCCCCGAAAGCCCATGATGCCAATGGTGACCTTCAAAACCAGTTGCATCATACCATTGCTCTCCTGAATGCGTGTCCAATCCCAAAGCTTCCCTTGGACGGGACGGCTGATAGTTCTGGGCACCTGGAACGAAGTCACTCAAAAACCGCTCTGCAGCGCTTAGGTCCTCGTCACGGTTGGTATCTTCTCGTCCATTAATTGATCTTTTCGAACGCTCACAACCCTCGTCGTCTTCAGAGAACGTCCTTGCAGGGACAAGACAGTCCGCCATTATTGACTGCTCTCGGCTATACAAGCGACTTGTTCGATCTGCCATTTCTGGGATAGAAGGGCGAAAGCGACTTGAATCAATCGTAGTTTGACGTGGAGCATCATTTTCGTGGGCCTTTCGTTTCCGATTGCGATATATCTGCCCCCCATGACTCAAATTGAATGCTAGTTTGCGTTTGTCGGAAAGCTTTTGGGTCAGTCCAGCAACCTTTTCTCCAGATCCAGGTTGAGAATTATAATATTGACTTCGTGCGATGCCAGACGAACGATTGTCCTGCTCACCATGATGGGAGCCCATAGTCATGGCAATATCCACTACAGGTGATCTGAGGAACCGTGAAGAAGGCTCAGCTGCCATGTGGGAACTCCCATGGCTAGGACTGGATGCAGTTGAGGTCATATCATTGTGTCCAACAACCACTGATCCGCTGCGATTTGTATTTGAACAGCTGTGGGACTGACGCTGTGACAACGGGATTGGCGAAGCATGTGCGAACCCGGGGAAAGCATCTGCTATAAATTTCAGTTTTGTGTCATCCAGACACCGCGCATGAAGCACAGAAGCCACGATCGTCGGCTTCGGAAGTTCAATCATATGGTATTTCCAGTCCAATCTCACGGTTTCGATACCGGAAACGACAGTGGATTTGACGTGTTCAATGTGCACTGACTGAAAATGGCTGACCAAAGCTGGAAGTGTGTATAGTCTTCGATCTCGTCCCAAATCGCAATTATTGGACTGTGCCTGGTAGTCATTCGTGCCTTTGCAAGCTCTGCATGTCAAACCACCGAGGTTTCTGAGGGGTTTCATCTGCGTATGGTTGTTTAAGCCATCAGCAAAAAGTGCAAGGGTAGGTTCACTCGAAAATTTATCTCTGAATGCAGTCACGAGATGGTAGATTAGAGCATATGCCCGAATACTGTTCGGTAGATCCTTGATACCTGATGTCCCATTCCACACTTCGCGAGCTTTCTTCGCAATTTCGTCTAATTGGTCTTGATATGTTCCGAAGGCGTAGCACGTAGGGTTGGCTTGGTTTGGAGGTCCACTGGGCCAAGGCGCCCTGGCTGTATTCTGGCAGTTCTGTGTAATTGGTGATTGTGGTGGTGGTCCATAGCTGGGCGCCTGGTAGGACGAGGACGGGCGTGGTTCATGTGGGGCATAGGTGCTCATATATGCTTGACCTAAATACGGAGATCCGTACATTGGCTGGGTGTGCACATGTTGTTGATAAGGCGAACTAGGATGATACCCTGACTGAGATAGCGGATGGGCATATCCTGGTTGTGGGCTGGGAAAGTACTGGCTCATGCCAGGTGATGGAGGCCGATACGGACCGTGTGGGAAAGGATACGGCGTACTGTAGGAAGGGCGCACATAAGGACCAGGAGACTGATGAGCGAAAATTGGAGTCCTGTCCTGGGGCATATAATCTGACCCAGTCAAATAGGTTCCTGTACCACCACGGTGTCCAGCATGTCCAGATCCTTGGGTGATTGCTCCGTGCGGAATTGCATGGAAAAGAGCTTTGGCAGCATCTGGATTAGGGTGAAAGGGTGGCTTTTCTGGCCATTCGGCACGCCAATGGACAATAACGCTTCCCAAACTCAGCATGCTGGTGTGTTTTGCGGCGTAATGCTGCACAACACCTTCGAATCCGTACAATTTGGAATTGTTCTCGCACCCATTACAAAGAAACAATTCTTTCTGAAATCGTTCAGTTATAGGTTTGATCTTTGTGTCGAAGATCCACTTCATATTCTCCAGGATAAGCTTGCGTCTCGGTGGTGCGTTTGGGCGATCCTGTTCAACCGGGTGTCCGGATGCACGAGCAAGAGAATCCTCTTCCTCTATGTGTTTATAGAACTGGTTCCGGACGTGTATCAGAACATCAGCAGCAAACTTTGGGCATTTCTCCTTCGAGACTGAGGCACCACCGCGCCAGCTCTCATTGATGAACTCTTCAGCATATAATGTCACGCGATCTCGAATGGGTTTTTGGGCCTCTTCCCACTCTCGATCGAGTGAAACCTTGGACTCCTTGAAATGAGCCTCTTGTTGTCGACGTTCTTCTGATCGAGCTTGAAGAAGCTGAGCTTGCTTCAAACGCTCCTGCTCTCTTCGCTCGGCAATTTCCCGTTGTGAAAGCAGCCGAGGTCTGAGTATTTCCCAATCTCTTTCAGTGAGAGGGTGTGGGATCTGAATCGCGGCGGAGAAAGATTCCATGTGACTTAACACTGATGCCATTAGAGGAGGATCTAACTCCGAGCATCGTCGCTCTATCTCTGATTTACGAAGAGCCTTTGCCTCATTAACTTCGCGCAAACTTCGTTCGGCACGTGGTTGCTGTATCCCATTCACCACCAAGGGCCCTTGAGGCTGTTGCGCATGAGCACTGAAAGGGCGCGACGGAAGTCTGGTACCTGTAGCATGCTAGTTTCAGTATTAATGGGGATATCGAGGCCCTGATTAGAGACTGTTGCCTGCTGCTGTGGTAGGAAGATCTAATGACATACCATTCGTGGGAGCCCCCGAAGACGATGAGCCGATGTTGGCACCTAGTAAGCCTCCATTTTCCGGTGGTGTGCTATGCCCTGAATTTAATCCTGCAGGGGAAAAGACGTCATCGGAATTGATGGCAGGGAACTGACGCGAGTATCTCTCCTCAGTTCCAAAAATATCGGGCCCAACTGATTGTAAGTTGCCATTGGCCTCCCATTGCTCCCAACGGGAAGCATCCAACACGCCGTGTTTTCCCTTCCCTTCTAGGCCCTTGATCCATTCTTCAACTGTAGCTGGTCCTAGAGTCTTGACCTCTTCGAACTTATGCTTTATACTGTCAATATCTGGCTTGTAGTAACGTTTTGTCATGACCAGGTCAGACGGGTATTGATTCGAGCGTAGGATAACTGAAGGGATGTAATGTAGTATGGGAGCGAACAACGCGAAAGGAATCGCAGGGACCAGAAACGTTGGCAATGATGATAGCATCAGGTCCATTTCCTGAGTATGTTGGTCAGAACAAGTATAGCAGTAAGTGGTCTCTGTGCAAAGGAAGCCAACCTTCTCGGTTCTGTCAGCGAGGCATTCGCCACAGGTTCGGATCCTAAATGGCCATATGACACGGATATTATCCGGAGCTGGACCGCGTTCCCAAGGTAGAGTGTCTAACGATAATGGCACGCCTGATTTTCGACAAAACTGACAGTGTTTACCACGTATCAACTTCCACATATCCAATTCGTTCATATGTTTCAGCGGCCGTGGCATGCCAGGGTGGAACCTTTTCCGGGATGCAGACCAGATGGAATTATGACGAAGACATTTCAGCAACCCCTGCCTTGCAGTGGCATTAGGATAATATGTGTGACTATTGGTAAGATACATATAGAAAGTCTTGTTCACACAGAGAACCTTCCCCAAAGTTATTGGTGGCAGATAAGTGAAAATGTGATCCCAGACTTCCTTCGGTAATTTGGACCTGTCGCTGGGAATTGAGGGTAATGAATCCGGCAGCAGATGGGAAGTACCCGACTTTGCTCGCTTGGCAGGCAGTGATGATGGTGACCTGTTATCCAGAAAGATGTCTCTGGGACTGTTCACATGCTCGGTTTCCTGGAAAGAAATGTCGCCATCCATTGTGAGAGAACGTTTGCGCTTACGGTTAGAATGTATCCCGGAAAAGTCCAAGTCTCTTGCTCCCAGAGTTAGTGGAATTGAAGGCTGCTGGTCAGACTCCATTGCTGCTGGGCTCTGGTGGTTCCCTGATCCATTGAATTCCAGTAAGGATACATGGCCCTGAGAATTAACGGCATCATTTTGTTGACCCTCTTGAGTGATCAAGGAGCAAGTGTCGGAAGAACACGAGCCACAAGTCCGGGATTTATTGAAAGAGTCATGCATGACTCCTAGAAGCACCTGCTCGAGTGCAAGTAATGACCAAGAGATCCCGACATCAGATCACGTCCACAGGGGCCCAACTTCCAGTGCCGATAGGACTGAGGTCTGGGAGAAGTAGCAGTGAGCATATATGCAAGGTTTGAAAGGAAAAGGTGCTTATAAAGTGGTCTTTAGCCACTTCAGCAGCACCAAAAATAATTGGACAATCGGATGAGGTTTTCTTTTCAGGCTTCTTTTTTCTTCACGACGGAAGAAAAGACCAGAGGAAAAGAAGAAAACTGAATGAAAGCAGAAAGAAAAAAGAAAAAAAGGAACATCAAATCAGGCGAGAATATGCGAATGCAGAGTGTTGGTTCCGAGGTTCTCTAGAACCAGTTACAAGATAAGCTGCGACCACAGAACAATTGTTCCAACAGAGGTCAACATTATTTAAACGTAGGAAATCAGGTACATAAGGGATTCAATAGTGTACAGGATATGGAAATTATCAAATAAATTTCCCCTGCATGGGATGTAAAGTTGAGGTGGTGATCAAGTAACCAACAGATGTGTAGTATGTAAAGTTGACCTCCAGCTCCAGGCTGTTCAGATGACTTTGCAGTTAACTTTAATATAGAAGAACAGCAACTTTGGGAGGAAAGTGGGTTGGTTATAAATACCAGACTTGCCAAGTGGGGAAGCCGCTTCACTTTTCTCAGCCACTCACAGCGAGTTGAGACAAATATCATGTGATTTTAAAGTACCTGGTTCCAATCACTACTGGCATGTGATTATAGGAGGCAGTACTGGTACTTCGGGTGGACCGCTTAGTTAGCTGGCCAATTGTTGAGAACTTGAGTGCCTGAGAAGTACCTCACTAGGTAGGTACCGGTCCTGCTAACTACCTGTGTCACTGTGTGTGGTTCCTACCTAATCCCGCTCCCAGACCTCACTCAGCTGTCTGACGTACAGACAAAGCCACACCTCCACTTGTTCTTCCCCTCCACCATCAGGCAGAGGTGTTAGTAACAACCGAATAACAACAACTTCCCCTTTCTTTTACTGCACACAATTCATTGTTCATTTCAATCTATACAGTCATTAGGTCTTTCTTTTCACTATCTTGATTTTGCAATATCTTGCCATTCAGCTCAAGGTATGTCAGTCTTATATCCGTTACCTTTAGCCACCTCAATCCCATTGTCGGCACTCTATACCTTGTCTTAATTCCTAATCAATATGAGCCCCTGATCAGCTGACTACAAATCGAGCCTTAATAATACTTTTCTGACAGTTTTCAATTGTGCAGGTCCTGATTTCCATTGCTGTTGGGGAAACGGGTCATTATTGTTAGGATACAACAAAGTTGAGGCACCTGTTCTCGCCTTTTCCTCAAACGTAACAACGCCTCCTAAGTCATGGCCTCCCTAAACCTTTCTTCCAATGGCCCATCGATATCCAAAAGCTATCAGAGTGTTGTGAATGCACCACCACCCACAGGTTCAGCTGCAGCGTCTCCGAGCTATGGTCAATGGGCAGTGTTCTCTGTGTCTACGCCCTTGGTCAATGTCTTCCAGCAAGATGCAGGCAACAAAGAAAGTGTTTTGAAGGTCCAGATCACTGGTGGTCAGTTTCTCAATGTTCATCGTGAATTAAATTGTGCGCTGACAAGCCTTGATAAAAGAGGGTGAACTGATCGATCTCCTTGACGAGTTTTCGGAGGGTAGGGTACAATTTGCCTATGTGAAGGTTAAGGATCCGAACACTGGGCTTCCCAAGAACGTGCTTATTGCGTGGTGCGGAGAAGGTGTTCCAGAACGAACCAAAGGTTATTTCACCAGCCATCTAGCTGCTGTCTCCAAATTCCTACATGTTAGGCTGTCCCTTGCCCTCTTGAAGCAATATCTATAAGTAATACTAACGCTGATGGTGCTTTAGGGTTACCACGTCCAAATTACTGCCCGCTCCGATCGAGACTTGACCCCCGAAGGCATCATTCAGAAAGTGGCCGATGCATCAGGTGCCAAGTACTCAGCGGCGACGGAACCTCCTCCGTCGATCAATGTTGCATCGAAGCCCCCGGTCGCAAGCAAGCCTGTCTTCACGCCCAAAAGGACCGGCGGAGTTAGCTTTAACCCTACTCCAGTTCCTCGCAATGTGCCAAGCACTAAGTCAAGCAATGCGGAGGATGATGGATGGGGCCCGGATGCACCACCTGTCACCAGAACTGAGCTTGAGAAAGTGCAGCCTGCTTACAAGCCAACCAAAGTTGATATCCAAGCGTTGAGGTCTGAAAGGCAGTCCCCTGCGCAGATAAACAATGAGCGTGCTACCGAGGACCGGGGTGACGTCGTCAAGGGAGGCTATCAACCTATTGGAAAGGTGGATATCGCCGCTATACGGAGACAAGCTCGGGAGGCTGGAGAGTTGAAGAGTGACCGCCCAGAACCTGTTAAAGGCGCATATGAACCGGTTGGCAAAGTTGATATCGCTGCTATTCGTGCCAAGGCACAAAAGCCAAGTGATCCCGCAACACCAGCTGGCTTTCCCCCCGGTACACCTACGGGCCCTCAAAGCAGCGATGCCCCAGCCTCGATCTCGGTACGATCTGCGGCGTTCAACCCCTCTGAGCGCTTAACCAGCCTACCCAAACCCAAGGTCTCCAATAAGTTCGGTAGCAGTTCATCTTTCACAGGAACAAAGCCTCCCCTTCCCAGTGGGCTTGGGTCTCAAGCACCCCCGAGTGCCGCGCAAGTTGGCATTGCAAGCAGGACTTTTGCTGATGAGGGTGGCAAGACACCTGCACAGTTGTGGGCGGAAAAGAAAGCGAAGGAGCGCGGGCTCAGTGGACCTGCAAGCTCGTCCGCGGCTAGCGGCGTTGAGTCTCCGATCCAAAGCCAACCCAGTGGCAGTGGAGAATGGAAGAGCTCGTACACCGGTAAAACATGGGCGCCTGTTCAGACTAGCCATACCGGCAGGTCTGTTGGTAGCAATGTCTCAGAGCAGCACACTGGCTCATTAACCGAGGAGAAATCCGAATTCGAAACTCAACCTCAGAAGAGTGTAAGCACGATTCGGGAACAACTTGCGAACGAAGTGCGCGATGTTCCTTCAGCGACTGAAGAAAAGGCTGCTTCCAACGAACCAAGTGCAGCTCGTACTATCCCTCTGCCTGGACTACCTTCAGGACCTACTGAGCCTGAGATCAACTATGAATCGGAGAGCAAGCAAACTGTTCCCAGCCCACCCCCGCAGCCCAGATCGCCTACTCCTCCCACCCCGCCTGCAGCAAGCGAAGCTTCACCAATCCGTGTTGCTATGCCTGTTAGTCGAGGAGTTGCAGATGCTCACAGTGAGCAACATTCTCCACCTCCGGCTATGCCCGTTGAAAGCTTGCAGGAGGCTGTTCCCGATGAGAGAGATCTCGAGGAACCCACGCATGACATGGGCCGCGCAACTGCCGCAGCTACGAGCAATGACGTGACGCAGGCCGTTGGCCCCCGAGCGCTTGTGCAATACGACTACGAGAAAGCTGAAGATAACGAAATTGAATTGAGAGAAGGGGAGTACGTGACTGATATCGAGATGGTCGACAAGGATTGGTGGTTGGGTGTGAATGCTCATGGCGAACGTGGTCTTTTCCCAAGCAATTACGTGGAACTCATTGAAGATGACCAGCAACCCCTGTCAACGGTTGATATTCCTAGCCATGAGCGCGAACCACCTGCGCCAGTTTCTGCTGCTGGGTCACATGTACCTCCTGAACCAAATGCGGCTGCGGCAAGCAAAGGGCCAGCTGCTACTGCGCTGTACGACTACGAAGCTGCGGAGGACAATGAACTCAGTTTTCCTGAAGGTGCTAAGATAGTTAACATAGTAAGTTATTGATAACCCAACGACGGACAGTGCTCTTTTCTTCTTTGGTGAAATGCCCGGGACCACTATTTCGCAGCCCACGCCATTCTTTGCTACGCTATACTTGAAACAGAGGGCTACAGCTAACAATACCTCCCAGGAATTTCCCGACGATGACTGGTGGTTCGGGGAGTTCAACGGAAAATCTGGCCTTTTCCCTGCGAATTACGTACAGCTTGATAAGTGAAGAACTCACCATCTCCAGGCTTTTGCCAATCTCAACTTGCCAGTGGCCGCCGATCGACCATTGCGGACACTATACAATATTCTTCGGCTACTTTTCTGGAAGATCTATCTTTGAATTTCTTGTGTTTAAAATGCGCTAAGCACACAGTTTTCTTGACTGCCGTTTGACAGTACGGAGTAGCAAGACAGGGAGGACACTCCAAGGCAGCAATCGGTATTATCTCACCCTTCCCTTTCCCTTCATTCCCTTTGCTGCAGTTCTCTGTATTCATTATTGTTTGTGAAATATGCTTTTGTATATACTACTTGCATGTTGACCCAGGCTTAACATGCAATATGTTTTGCTGCTTGCATAGTGTACCATGAACGTTTGTTCCAGACCTAGCCGTTCAAGCTGCTCTCCTGGAATGGGTAGGCTAATTTAGCTTTGCAATCTCCTTCTCGGTACATGAGAGGCTATGATTGTTGCTACTGTCAAAAGCTGCCAGCAGCATGATACATCACACGAAGGGCTTACTGTAGCGTATTAGGAGTAATGTTGTATATTCTTATTATTACCTGTCCTTATGTGCAAGCTAAAATACGTCATGTATCTGCCAAAGGGGAAATGTGGGCTGCTTACATCAGCCTTCCAAGCCCGTCCGCTATCACGTGAGAAGTCTCCGGCCCAGGTGTCTGAAGCCCGTCGAAAATGTAGGTCGATAAACAAGGTCCAAGACAGGACGATTCAAAAACCAAGTTCCCCCTGCCGTGTATCCTGTGACCTCGACTGCTCGCGGTGACGATAGCTGCTGGGGGCGCTCATATCGATCTTATTCGACTTCCTCCTGAAAATCCTCAGTATTCGGTCATCTGGCTTGTTGGCAAAGTCAAGTCTTTCATTTTGCGCCGTGGTTCAAATCCTTGCTTCTCGGGGGTTCCTAGAGCTCGAATAACCTACACGAACCCGAACTGCAAATTGCTTCCGCGGTCCTCGAGATGGCATCCCTCGGTGAAGATCTGCTTGTGACCGTGAACAAGCTCCAAGATCTTGTCTTTAATACGATTGGGAATGATTCGCTTGACTTGCCGCAGATTGTAAGCTTGATCTCCTTTGTGTACTTGTGCGACTCTTAACTCATCCCCATTATTAGGTTGTGGTAGGCTCTCAGTCATCCGGGAAATCGTCTGTTCTCGAAAACATCGTTGGGAGAGACTTCCTCCCAAGAGGAAGCGGTATTGTTACTAGACGGCCATTGATTCTTCAACTCATCAATATTCCTAGCGAACGCAGTGATCGACCCGAAAGTGATGAAGTTCACATACCACACACAGCTGCAAGTGTCGCCGGCCAGCACGAGTGGGCCGAGTTCCATCATCTTCCTGGCCGGAAATTCGACGACTTTGCATTAGTGAAACAGGAAATCGAGGCGGAAACTGCGAGGATAGCCGGGAGCAACAAGGGAATTAACAGGCAGCCGATAAACCTGAAAATATTCTCGCCTCACGTCCTCAACCTAACCCTAGTTGATCTTCCAGGCCTGACCAAAGTGCCAATTGGAGATCAGCCGTCGGACATTGAAAAACAAACCCGGACATTGATTCTGGAGTATATAGCGAAGCCGAACAGTATCATTCTTGCTGTCTCTCCCGCCAATGTTGACCTTGTCAACTCCGAAGCGTTAAAACTCGCCCGCCAGGTTGATCCCATGGGTCGCAGAACGATTGGCGTACTTACGAAATTGGATCTCATGGATCATGGTACCAACGCGATGGACATTCTTTCCGGTCGAGTGTATCCGTTGAAGCTGGGGTTCATAGGCGTTGTCAACCGTTCCCAGCAGGACATTCAGTCTGGCAAGGCGTTGGCTGAAGCTTTGAGAGCAGAAGCAGAATTCTTCAGACATCATCCTGCCTACCGGAACATGGCCAATCGCTGCGGAACCCAGTTTCTTGCGAAGACCCTAAACACCACCTTGATGGCTCATATTCGGGATCGTTTGCCTGATATCAAAGCGCGATTGAACACCCTCATGGGCCAAACACAGCAAGAGCTCGCCAGTTATGGGAACAAGCAGTTCAGTGGGAAAGAGCACCGTGGTTCTTTGATACTGCAGCTGATGACCCGATTCGCATCATCATTCATTTCATCTATCGATGGAACTTCATCCGAAATCTCAACCAAGGAGCTTTGCGGAGGAGCTCGAATCTACTACATCTTCAACTCCGTGTTTGGAAATTCTCTTGAAACAATCGACCCTACACATAATTTGTCCGTGACTGATATCAGGACTGCGATCCGAAACTCTACTGGCCCACGCCCCAGCCTTTTCGTCCCGGAACTAGCTTTTGACCTGCTTGTTAAGCCTCAAATAAAGATGCTCGAGGCCCCTAGCCAGAGATGTGTAGAGCTCGTTTATGAGGAGCTCATCAAGATCTGCCACACATGTGGCTCTCAGGAACTTCTACGATTCCCTCGCCTTCAAGCGAAACTCATTGAAGTGGTGTCAGACCTTCTTCGTGAACGTTTAGGGCCATGTTCGAACTATGTCGAATCACTTATCTCTATTCAACGAGCTTATATTAACACAAACCACCCAAATTTTCTCGGTGCCGCCGCTGCGATGTCATCGATCATTCAGAACAAGCAAGAGCAGGATAGAAAGGCAGCACTGGCAGAAGAAAAGAGAAAACGCGAAAGGCGACGACTGAAAGAGCTTGGGGGTGTCAACGGTACTGTTTCTGCAAACCCGGAGGACGAAGAGGAACAACAGTCTGAATCAAAAGCGCAAAGTATGCCCATCAGAGGCCAGTCTGGGAAAGGCAACCGGAGCATGTCCCCTCACGTCGGCAGGGTGTCAGAAAATGGCATTACAGCCACGCTGAACGGCGCGCATTCGAGCCCTTCACCAATGTTTGGGACTACGAATACCACACGTGACTCATTCCTCAATTACTTCTTCGGTAAAGAAGGTCTCCAGGGCTCCGCACAGTTGCCACAGAATCCTCCCGCTCAGAGCAGACAGATCAACCACTCTGCTGAACCTAGTTTCAGCCAGAGCCTTCGCCGGGGAGAGCTACGGTCACCTGTGATGCCTGCTGAGGATTACACAGCGCCATCTGAATATGGCGGTGAGGTCTCTCAATTTGTAAGTCTTCCTTAACTTGGTGATAATTAGCTGCAGCTAACATCGACATCCAGCCTAACGAAAATGCCGAACCATCTCTCACCGAGCGCGAACTGCTGGAGACAGAGCTTATCCGCCGGCTGATTTCCTCTTATTTCAACATTGTGCGGGAAACCATTGCTGATCAGGTTCCTAAGGCCATCATGCATCTTCTTGTCAACCATAGTAAGGAAGTTGTGCAGAACAGGCTCGTAAGTGAGTTATACAAGGAGGACCTATTCGGTGAGTTGCTCTACGAGGATGATGGCATCAAAGCAGAGAGAGAGAAGTGCGAGAGACTTCTCGAGACCTACAAAGAGGCGGCAAAGATTGTAGGTGAAGTACTGTAGATTTCATCAACAAATCCTGGAGATGCCGGTCTCCCAAACCTGGAAGACTGTCTATGAATGTCTTCTTTGAAGAGAAAATGGTCCTCGGTCCCTTTTCGACCTTTGTACAATGTATGACGGACACAGTATGGTGGCATGTCTTTTTGATATAGTCATGTTAATGTTGCATTCCTTTTATCCCTGTATGTTAAAATCCGGGTCTTTTTTGCTCAATCAACGTCCCATTCAGTGTTTCGTTCTCTGCTGTTGATGGTTCCTCAGCACCCAGCGCTAAGTGGAAGTATGTCATGCTTTTCTTCGGCTTTACCACTTCTAGCATTGTTTGGCTACCTATTATTCTATATAGGAAGAAAGTATATAGGTAAGGATTAGTGTGGTGATTGTGATAGCTGCTGTTTGAATAATTATTAGAGCCTGAAATAAGTATATACGTGTATATGTATCTTCTATTGGATATAGAGCAGGAGGGAGTAGAGCGGGAATTACCAGATATAGACTATCTAAATAATAGTATATAGCATCATATCTTCCTTCCAATAAGAGACTGAATGATAATCATTACACTTTTCACAAGGATAAGTCTAACAATATTAAATCTAGCAATGTTCCGAAGCAATAGTAATGCGTATAGTGCAAATTTCACGAACATTGAACATATAAGCAATGCGGCCCCTGAACATTTCAAATTTTCTATTACATTCAGACAAACATGAGGACCCTGTGTAGAGTAGACCATAATGTAAAAATTTATTGTACCTATTGGATGCGTATGACCTGCCTTTCGACGCCTCCAACAGTACCCACAGAATAATAACATCCATGCGTAGTATACGAGGTGTCTATCACTCTGATAAAGAATTTTACTGATGTTCCTGGCTTATAATGACCTCTTCTTTGCCATGTTTTCAGTTAAGGCGTCGTATTTGTGCATCCACTATCACAAACAACCGAGTAGAAGAGGGTTCAATCCATTCCACCTAATTCTAGACCCCCGATTCTCTCGAATGAGACTATTCCACATTTCCTCCACGACACTTGAAGATTCATTTCACAATAAGAAGATATCAATGATTCCTAATACGCATTTCGCTCTGATAATGGTGACGGCGTTCAAAGTCCCGACCAGAAAACCAGCTCTGGATTATAATGAGATCATTTATTTCTATTCCAAGAAAACCGAAATATTCCTGGCGACTCACTGGTGAGGAAGTGCGTGAAAAATCTATATGATGAAGCAAAGGCAAAAATGTAGAAATGACCGATGATTTGGAGTTTTTGGCTTACTCGATCAATCAGTCCTTTTTGATCGACTTCTTTCTCAATCGTGCCCCTTCAAAGCCATACAGCCCCCCTCCCAGAAATACTAGGACAGCGCCGACAAGAATCCCCGAGGCAAGATCATTACCGAACAGATAAATCGATAGTAACAACGAGACCAGCTTGCGAATGTTCAAGACAATGGTGACGGTCAAGGAGGAAGATTTCGCCGAAAGAAGATGAACACCGCGAATGCACAGATACTGCGTAAGGGCATTCATCATAAGAAGGGCCACTTTGGTCGGGATGCGGCCGAGGACAGATTGAACGAGATCATGTTCCTGGATGACGACTAGAAACGAAGATGTAGCGGCGGCGCTGAGCGATTCCGGGACGGGACCGAGATTTGGAGTCGTGGTGACCGCGAAGGCAGTCAAGGTCGAATTCGAGGGATAGAGCGTGTCGCCCTCCAGGGAGGAGAGTTTATCCAGCAACGGCGGCGAGGAGAACAAGAGGCGCAACTGGGACGCCATTTGGGGGTAGGTGGGGATGAAGAAGGGCAATGAGAGTATGTGCGAATAGAAAAGGGCCTCTCGCCAATGATTCCGGCCATGTGTTTCGTAGAGCCTATCGGCATAGATTCCCTGGAAGGCGGACAGGATCATCGCCAAGGCGAGAATGGTGAATCCAATGATGGTTGTACTGAATGATGAAGTATTCACACCACTTTGGCCAGGGCCAATACCAATGTCCAAAGATTGACCCTTCGCATCCGCATCAACCAACGCTGCTCCAACAACGCCCAAAGTGAGCATAACGACAGCCAGGGTTTGGAGTCGGGAATACCTCTTCGAATTGAAGAGGTATCCAACAATCATGGAAGCTACGGGGCCACCTGACCTAACGATAATGTGCAGGGGCACCGAGATCTTATAGGCAAAAGCCCAGTTGTTCAGAAGATTGACTGTCAGGAAGAATGTGGTATATACCAGCCATGACCTCAGCGGTATAGCTCGAGGGTGAAGGAATAGTGATCGAGGTCCCGCGGTGAAGGAAAGGAAGCTCGGAAGCGTGAACAGAGCAGTCAAGATGAACTGCACGAAGGTTATCAAGGGACCTTTCAGCCATTGAATTAGAGATGAGCTATTCTCAAACAGCGAAAAAGTGGAAGGAGCTGCTCACCGGACCTGGGCTGATCTCTATTTTTTTTTTAAAAAAAAAAAAAAAAAAACCATTAACAAGCCATATCTTATAGACGTCTGGGGTCCTCTCTAACACGACTCACTTAATGATAGCCTCGAGCGCAAACACCTAGTTCTCCATAGTTTAGCGGGGTGGGACCATCACAACTCAATTAAACTGTCGAAATTCATGCATAGACCGAAGTTGCACACCTACATTGGCACAGCAACCCCCGAATATTAACGATACCATGAGAACCATATTCATCCAGCTAGGAACGGTTGCATGGGCAGCGGCGGAGACAATTCCCGACAATTTAGTGCCCTGCGCATCTCTCGTGTGTGCGATCGAGTCATGCTTTTCAGATGCCACATTCCGCAATCGACGAGAGGCTGGCGAGGTGCGGTTGTCGTCAATTATCGACCGGTCATCGTTCAGAAGGAGGTGTTCTGAACTGGAACCTGGTTTATCGGTTCTTTGTTTCGAAGTACCATGGCGGGTATTTGACATTTTATAGCAGACTGCAAAGCTAGGAAAAGTTAGAAGATAGGATTCAGCCAGAGAACTGCATCTTGGTGATCCAGAATCACAGATTGGGGCGAGGAAGAAGAGGGAAGAAGGGTGAAAAAAAATGGAAGGAACTTGTCACGATGTATCTTATCTTTTGCGGATTACTCCGTACTTTAGAGTGGATTCCGGCTGAACTCTATCTATCCATTGGACAGATCCGCCGATTCGGCATTTGTGGAAACAACTTTCCTGAAACATTCATGGAGTCTTCGACATGTTCTACTTCGAAATCGCCATCATTACTTAGTTTTGGGATCATTTTTACTCTATATTACTCCGTACATAGTGCGAATATGCTTCTGGCAGGAATCGCCAAGACGAATTTTACCATCCCTTTCAATATTCATAATCCCCCCCCAAGCAAGTCATTCCCACAAAGAATAACCTAACCCGTAATCAATCTTTCCGAAAGTCTCCCGGACAAGGGAACAGAATCATTCTTCAATGTCGTCATCGCTCAACACCAGCTTCTCCTCCTCATCTACTGATGGGGGTAGTTTGGGTCCAAATGCATTGCTGCTGCCTTGACCCTTCGCAAAAAGCCTTGATATGGATGACGGCGAGGCAGCCGCTTCGTCCGTGTGCCCATCAAAAGCCACGTCATTCAAATCGTCGCTAGGAGCTTCAATGCCGCGAAACGCAATAATCTTCTCAAGTTCCCTCCTCTCAGTCTCGTCGCGCAGGATCTTGGCCATGTAGGGCAATTGATGAAGTAACATATCGTCGCGAGATACCATAGTTACCGTCATAGCTTGTGTATCATCCCAATCCCTTCGTTGTTCGGCCGAGGAGACCATCCCAACGCTCAGGCTTTTCCACGACTTGACCCCCTCAGATATGACCATGGTATTCGACCCAGTTGAGACGATGCCTGGTCTGGTAAAGGGATCCAATGATCGTTTCATCCATAAATCTATCAGTCCTTCAATCTGCTCGAATTCGCTCCACTGTCGCAATAATGTAGGAAAGAACATCTTGTGTGCATCACCGGCGCGACCCCGACCATCCGTTGATGCCACCCGTCTTTTCACAGGATGAGGAAGCGCAAACAGCAAACCCCTAGTAGCAACCTGGATACTGATCTCATCCTGCCGCAACATATCGACTCCCGCGCCGAGAAGGTTGGTACCGATCCCAATACCAGTTCGGGATCTTCGTAAGCCTCTATGATGGGTACCAAGAATGTCGCTGTCGGACAAAGCCTCTATACACCCGTCAAGGTAATCTGTAAAGTCGGAGCCATCACAGGATAGAACGTAATTCTCATGTAACGCGCAGATGAAGGTCTGAATGTCAGTCCCAGTCTCCTCAACAAGTTCGTTCACGGAAACCTGAGACACCTTAGGACGGTCATTATGGCGCAGGTACTCCGGAGGTGGAGGCAGCTTGACATCTTCTGTGGCCAGGCTTGCATCCTCGCGTTTGTTGTACACTATTTTACCCACGGCGTGGAATATGCCTAGGCTAGCTTCCCGCTGTGTGATCATTTCGAGTGATTGTCTCTCCGTCGACGTTAGGGCTGCATTACTGCGCGAAGTCCTCTTGGATCTAGTGACTAGGCTGCCACCCCATTCTCCTGGTCTATCGCCCTTGAGACACAAGAATTCCAGAGAAGAGATGGCACTTCGGATGTCACCTATTTCAGAGATTGTCTTCAACACAGTCGGTCCAGGAACTTGTACCCGCCCGGAATGGCGAGCTTCCTTCTTAAGAACCAGGTTCAGAGCCTTGAGCATAAACGTGGGCGCAATGCTGTTGAAATCAATAATACATGTACCCGGATGGTTGTAGATGAGCGGCCCAAGTAATCTGTGAACCGTGAAGTTATCGGAAACAGCAGAAGCAGAGTTGAGAAGCGTTTCTGATACGATGATAACAATAGGAGGACTCCCTGGACTTTCGACCCCCATAGATGCAGGACCAGCCCACCGTGAAGGGACCGTTGCAGCTAGGTATCGTTGAAGGGATGATCTAAAAGCAGTGAGAGCCGAGGACATTTTGTTCCATATACTTGGGAATTCCTCGATTAGTATAATCCGTCGGCTGGACGGGTGTGGGTTGTCATTTTCCTTCTCTCTATATATGACAACCGCATCGTCCAGAACGAGTCCTCCGAATTTATCACTGCGTCCAAGGAATTCCTCAAACTGCGCACCAACGGATGTGTACCCTTTTGCCGTGTACTCCGAAACTGAGGGATTCCTCCACTCAAGGACATCAAACCCCATTGCTTTCGACAGCAATGATATGGTAGTCGTCTTTCCGCATCCTGCAGGACCACGGAGAACGAGCAGCCTCTGCTCTTGTCAGCAAGACGAACGATCTCTATCTCCCCGCACGGAAGGGAATATTGGGAAGTGGTACGTACCTGCCTGTTTTTACCAGCGAAAACACCATCCAGCCAAGCCCTTATATCCGTAACCTTTTTCTTGTGAACAGCCAATTCGTCGAGGTTCACCGGAGCAAACCGCTGCGCCCAAGGCCGCTTGTCTTCTCCATAGTCACCCGTGAGTGATAAACGTTCCCCGGGGGAACCAGCAGTCGACCCTGGTAGCGCAGGAAATCGGTCACCAGAGGAATGAGACTTTCTCGAGCAAGTGCCATTTGTCGCCGTTGCAGAGCAGGACTGAGACTGAGAAAGCTGACTCTGGCTGCCGACTTGTTGACCCACGAATTGCGACTTTGACTTATCGCAACCACCAAGCTTGGAATCGGTCAGGTGTTGGGTGAAGATCTCATCGTAAGAGTCATAATCATCTTCGATCAGATCGTCATTATCCTCGAGTGTCTCCGTCAACGGAGGATCTGTAGGATGCCTCGCCCCGAATTTCTGTGAAGACCATCGTTGCTCCTCGCTGGCTGGCTGAAAGAAGTTGTGTAGAGATTTGGTGGTCGATACATTCTTTGACGCTTGCGTTCCGTTCTTCTTCTTCCTCTTCTCAGGCGAGGAGGAGTATGCTCTGTTTGATCGAGCTTCGCCTGAGGTCCGCGAGGGTAGGAGAGGGAGCGATGTTGAGGCTGTGCCAATTTGACTAGTTGACAAAGCTGAAACTCCTGATTTGGTGTATCCTCGTGAGCAATCCGACTTTGTGTTCGTAGGTTTCACCGGTGTCTCGATCTCGTCCTCCGAGGAGGGGATAACGGGTCTCCGCTGCCTCTTTGTGGGCCGGGCGTCCATGACGGCAATCGATTCTGGGCATAGACGGGGATCATGGTCGAAAGGGGTGTGCTCAAAACATTTCTCTTAAAAGGGCTCCGAACAAATGAGTGCACACCTGGACAGGCGACAAAGGGAACTCTTTTTCGTCAAGTCGTCAGTTATCCGCCGATAAGCTCACAGTGCCAAGGCTGGAATGGTCTGCGGAGCCAGTTCTCCACATTTACTGCGAGTAGTAAGTAGTACGTACGGAGAAATCCTTCTTGTGCATATAAATACACGGTGGGATCCATAGTGGAAGAGATGGGGTAATCTTGGATTTACACATCTGACTAGGTTCTGTATTCGGAAACGGTCTATCTTCAGTTCAAGGATCCATGATGAGACCCGCATATATGTCTATCTTTAGCAAGGCTGACTGAAGACATTAGAGTTCTATACTCCTAAGAAGGCCCTCCCATAAAATGCAAATGCAATCCAAAATCATACAAAAGAACACTATGAACGTGGGTATACTGTGGATCAAAGTACAACATAGGAGATCTCCTCTGCCAAAGCTTTGGTAGTAAAGAAGCGCTCAAGCGCTCGGCAGATATCATGAAAATGACCATGGGTCGTATGCAAATCGAGTAAAGAAGATTCCTCTTTGGAAGATGTGACAGGCCTTCGCCGGGCACCTGGGGTATCAAGAGACTTTGAAATCAGTCATGTGGAGTAACGACGTGAAAATGGCAGACTCGAGCCCCTATTTCAAATTAAGAACCCCCAAACACATCATAATAGTAGTCATCGTCAAGGCCTTCCCGAGAAGGAACTTTCGGCGCTTCACCTGCGAAGGCTGCATCGTCGAAGCGAACGTTCAATAGCCTAATCTTGAGCCCATAATTGCTGATTAGATTGATTAATTTGTTGGTCTCTGCGGTAATAGGCTGCTGGTTGAGCAGCATAAGCAGACCGTCCAGCCATTCAGAGGCAATACTATGCGATTGCGGCCGCAGAGTCAGCAGGACGACCTCTTTCTGCGTCGTTTTGCTGGTCGAGCGAGCATGGCTGTGGCTCTTTTGGTGCCCTGGACCTGGAGAAGTGGACGGGGCATAACCGTGAATAGTGATTTTGGTGGAAGATGGGTGATGGGGGATGGTTTTAACGGTTGATGAAGAGGAGTCATCTGGTGACGCGGAGACATTGGAGACTACGGATGAGACAACCGATAGATCAACTAGCAGCGGGCAAAGGGTTAACTCGAGCGCACCGTAAAACAAGGAATGGAAAGCCTTACTCTTCTCTGGGAGGGCATCTAATTCTGGAGCCTTCCGTCCTTTCGAGTCGAAGTCCCCGAAATGTAGATATCTCCGGTTATGAGACAACTGGACATATCTAAAAGAAGTAGCTGACCTCGCCAGGAGCCCCATTTCGGACTTTGAGACTTGCTCGTTGGGAAACCAAGCACCTTGCAGCAAACATCTGATTCTCTGCTCCTTGACGAATTGCAGGGATTCATGATTCAGTTCATCACGAACCTGTCGTAAATGCCGTCCCCATACGTCTTCATACGTGAGCTCCAATAGTTCCATCTGCAGTTCCCGAAGACGGTTGTATTCGAATTCGGCCAGCTCTTCCTCGACGTCCTGGACATCCTTCGTGCGAGGCGCTCCCCCTACAACGGACTCGACAAGAATGCGAACCAGCTCGACGATCTTCTCGAAATCCTCCATCTCTGCTCCAGTCGCCTTCCAGAGGCGAAAAAAAGCATGCAGTCCCGCGACATGAAGCCGAGTCCAGTGCAAGAGCAACGGTTTGAACAACTTGTCCAGATTCGAGCGCGACTCTAGAATGAGATAACTCTTGGCATCTTCCATCTCGGACTTGTCAACTTCAAAATGCTCGTACAAAATCGAAGTCACAGACAAGGACGCCCGCGCAATCGGACAACGTTGGGGTGCAGGTTTGGTCGACTGTTCGAGAAGCATTTTCTGGAACTCATCCTGATGGTTTCTGACATAGTCTGCCAGATCCATCATACCCAAAAAGCCGACGTCTTGAAACTCCAATGCTGGACTCTCCGTCTCAAATCCCAGTCGCCTCCACTTCTCTGGGTTATGTCTCCTCGACCGTCGTGTGTCGTCACTCTGCTCCTCTGTCTTGTCGTGGCTTTTGACCGGATTACTGGCCAGATGAATGCCCTTCAGCGCTCTTCTGTGTTCCGCTTTCTCCAGATCTAGCGCAATATCTCTCCACTTCCTCAAGAGAACCTTGGTCAGTGACTGGAATTCAATCAAAGGATGAGCATGATCCTGCAACGCTGTTCCTTGCATCAGGACATAGACCGCCCTGATGACGCCCAGGTCTTGCAACTTCTGAATGAACTTCGGCCATTCCACCTCCAAATCATTTGTAATCGAGTCCCGCATCAAGGAATTGATCAGTTGTAGCGCATTGGCGCAAAGCGCATGATCGGCCGAGGATAGCCTGCTGACGAGCATTTCCAAGAATTGAGGGTAGACGGCGATGGCAGGTTTTAAAGCGCGGAAACCAAACAGGCCTGACTGTGACGAGCGACCACCGCTATAAGGATGCGACACGATAGATACGAGTATAGACATGGCGCCACGGAGAATGTTCACCAGGGGATGGGTGACAATAAGTTCGACAATCTGCAGAGGGACCATAACGACAGTGAGCGATGTAAGTTCCCCTGGTTCTATATGTACCGACGCTCGAATGACCTAAGATCGGGTCCTCGACAGATAAACGTACCCTTTCTACGAGCTCCTGATCCACAAATTCCCATCCCTTATCGACTTCCAAGAGCCTGGCGAAGCTCGTTAAACTGTACGCCAATGTGTTCCCACTCGCACGTAACGTCAAATTGCGTAACTTGGTCAGACCACCTTCTGCAATAAAGATATCTGCAAAAGAGGGGTCGCCAATGCTCCCCTGGAGTTTGAAGACTGCCATCTTGCGCACCGCGTCTTCCTCACTTCCCAATCGCTCCACCAGTTCGGAGATGTTGATATTATCCATGGTGAAAGAATGCTGTCACGCTTGGATTTTTGACCGGACGAGTGAGTCTTAGCTGTGACAGAATGATATGTCCATTAATCGCCGGTCAAGGACGGTAGTCAAAGTCAAGAACATTGAAATTTGAGGCAGTGTCTAAGGAATCCCGCGGGCAATGCGGTCGGGGGGAGTCGACTCGGGATCAGGGGCTGCGGGACGGGGGAGTAACCCAGAGTGACACCGAAAGGCTGCAAAACACTGTGGCCTCCGTAGTAGGGAAACTATGGCCCTCACGCATTTATTATATAGATTTTCATGAACGAAAGTTCAACGCCACTTATCGCTTTCCCAGACTCTCTCTGATTTAACCGCCCTGATTTTCCTATTGGATGTGTGAGTTCGTATGCTAAATACAAGAAGATCTGAAAATTTCATCGTCATCATGCATAATGTCTGGTTCATTTTCCAAGGAGATTAGAGAAGAAATAGGTCTATGGAAAATCGATCGATTCAGAGGGGATCGATAAAAAAAGAAATTGTAACAGAAGGGTAGAAAATGAACCCCTGTTACTTTGTCGTCATAAGCCAAAACTCCAAGAACCAGATGTGCGCTGCAGTTTCAGAAAACTTGAATACCCTACACAACTCAATGTTGCTCCTGCCCGAATCCCAGTCTAAAACGCCGCAAAATGCCACTCAAACTGTACACTTAACAGAAGGAGGAGATCGGAGCTTGACACCGTCACCACGCATGCCTTTTAGATCGTGGACACATATATTCGCCCCCGAGAAACCGAACGTAGCTTATCGTCGCCATCCAACATTCCATATCACATGTGCAATGTCCCTGGCTGTGTTTACAGTATCGATGACCCTACCGAAGATGGTGTTGTGTGATGACTCTCCTTCCTCGTATGGCATGAACATGCCGGATGATGTCAAATGTAATTGCCGGTCCATTTCCATTTCTTCTTCATCTTTTGGATCCACGAACCAAGGACGGGTTCGGTCAGATTCATAAGCAGATTGCCTCGGTTGCCAATTGAAGTCTAGCTCATCACCATCGTCATCATCAAGAAGGAAATTGGCCTGTGGTTGGGACGGGCGAAGAGTCTCCACAGAGGGTGTAGGTGATAGAGTGGATGACGGGGGTTCGAAAGACCAACGATCCATCGTTGTGCTGGCAGGAGGCTCTGGAGTGTCACCGCGGTATTTGAGGGTAGTCGAGGGAAGCGGAGCAATGGTTTTACTCTCGCTACTGAAGCTGCTGCGTGGGGTGCTTCTATTGCTGATTGATGCTTTGGACCAAGGAATCTGTCTCATCATGATAATGCCGTCATCGGAGGACGAGTCCTCGTCAAAAGCTGTTGGCCGATCATCGTCCTCCTCGTCGCCGTCTTTCGCCTCGACTGCGATACATTGCACCACTTCGTTGTTGAAATGGATATGGCGCCTTTCACTTGGAGAAATCATGCCGGACGAGGAAGCATGCGTGGTAGCACTGCCGATGGAGCTCGGTAGGGAGTTCACCTTTGGGTTCCGCATTCCATCCAAGTCAGATGTAGATCTGGGAAACGACGGTCGACCTCGAGGATTCTCGGCCTCCTGCGCTTGGAGGATGGCCCCGGCATGTTTTAGGAGGGTGTGCTGCGTAAGAGAACGCTGTAGAATTGTCTCTGACGCAGTCTTTTTCTTCAGGATAGGTTTTCTTTCTAGACTCGAGCTCGGTGTCTCTAGCCGGCTTGGAGGGGGCGATGCGTTGGAAGTCCCGTGTTTATTGCTTGTCTTTAACGGACCATATAGCCATGTCACGTCACAATCTTTCAGCCTGAACGGGTAATATTAGCTCTTGAACATCCGAAAGTCTGTCAAGTATAACAAGACCCCTCAACATACCAATTCAGCGTTTCGGGTGATACCGTCCCCAGCTTGTTCTTCGACTTGGCCCAGGTCCTCCACGAGGCATTCTCTAACCGTACGCCATTGCTGTAGACATGTCGACGAGCGATCACGTAGCGCCATGACGCCCATATATCCTCCTCCTTCCAATCATAGGAAAGGTAGTCGACATGCCTTGACGGTTCTGCTTCAATCGAGGAATCATCTGCACACGGAGTGTGAAGGGTCAAACGAACAGGGTCCGTAGAGACATCCGCCGAGGTTTCGCTTAGTAGATCCTCTGCTTCGTTCTGATCCTTTTTGGCCAACTGATCGGTATCATAGGAGGGCAGTATGATTCCATCGTCTTCGATTTCATCGCTGATATTCAGAGAGAGACTGCTCAAGGTAGTGGGCGTGGAGGACAATTGTTCCGGGGCGGCTGGTGCGAAGTCGGGCGACGCTGGAATAGACGAAGGAGCAGAAGAAGAGATAGGGCTGGGGCAGTCGCTGGGACAGTAATCATGCATTGGTGACTTGATGAGTACACCTTGACCGTCCAAGAAATATCTCTGGGCGGTGGGGCACCGCAAAGGGCCCGGGGAAAAGCGCGAGTGCACTTCGCGGGGAACCGGGAGCACAGCAGTCATCTCAAAGTCCGCATCGAAGACTCCAGAACAACCTTATCACGACTGTAGCATGTATTGAGAGGCGTCGCTGAAATTGACCAGTACACAGTGTTCGTACAGTGAGAACGACGAAAAAAAGCTCCGTGTATGGACAGAATGACCAGCCGTCCCTTTGGGTGACAGAAGGGTCCTTGCTAAACGAGCGACACAATGAACCCTGCGAGATTGACTTGACCGAACACTGGACTTTCTGAGGATAAGTCGACTGCGTTGAGATAGTAACAGAGGAATCCAGATGGTGGTGGTGGTAGTTGAACGATTGGTAAACACCCGATGATGACGAAAGAAGAAGCGAAGCAGAGGCAGGCCGAGGACGGAAGCTTGAAGAGGTAGACTGGAAGAGCCGTGTTCAAGATATGCGAAGAGGGAGCCGAGGGGAGAGAACGGACTTATTGGAAAAAGGTGGAATGGTTGCGCAATAGCAGAAGCGACGAACGTTGATGCGATGGGATGAAAGGTGCTCGCAATCCTATGGCGAGAGATCTGGGACCTGGATGGTTATACATACATAGCATTCCCAAGCCCTGGAAAGCGGTGGCCCCCTAAGCCAGTACCATTGGTCTGACCGCGTAGATGGTTCGGGAGCTTTTTTAGTTTGGCTATGGCGTCGAAATTTTCTTGATCTCTCGCACGAAGCTGGAGGGCGGGGGTCTCGAATGAATCTGTGGCAGAGAAGGCCCTTGATTTGGATTGAAACGGGAACAGTCAAGGGCGGGAGAAAGCGCCTGCAAGGGTCTGAAAGGCTCCTTCTTTCGTGCTGGTATGTAATTATTTGTGTCGATAATCGCACAAGAGCAACGCTTTCTTGCTCTTCAGAGTCAAAGACTCCTATCAGTTGCCACTGCGAGAAAGTCGGGGAAAAGGGAAAAAAGTGGAGAAAAAAGATAAAGGCAGACGACGAGCGAATTATACGGTGGTTGGCTATGCTATTCCGAGTAACTGCGCTCTTCGTCGAATAATTAATTAATTATTATTATTATGATCGAGAGCTTGTCGCTTGCGATGGCAATCCTCTTTTTTGGGGCGAGGGCTAGAACGACGGACGGAAATACGACGAAGGGGGACGTGCGGAACTTAAGATTCAATGGCCGGGGACTTCTTCCCTTCATATTTCTCTTTCATGCTATATTTCATTTCTTCTTTCGATCTTACCTAATAAAAGTCAGCGATTTGTAGCCTACGGATCATTGCCGAAGGATTCGACTTGCATTACAGGAAGTAAGTACATGGTAACATTTAATGTTATTGGGGAACTGGCTAGATATGAACGGAATGAGAGAATGAGGGTGATTCTCTTTGTCCAGGATCGGGTCCAGATTCCAGAACCCCAGGCCCCATCCCGGGTTCTCAGTCTGGGGCGTCTGGGCCAATGCCGTCGACTCCGGCTGGCCGTTTTGCTTGTTCCCGGGACGATCCTGGCTTCTTCCGGGGCTCCCGCAAGAGGGAAAAGAAAAAAAAAAAAAAAAAAAAAAAAAAAAAAAAAAAAAAAAAAGGAAAGAAAGGAGGGAAAAGAAAAGGGCCCAGTTCGAGTACTACTGTATATTGTACATTAGTGAGTTACATGCTACTTCTGAAGGGCTTAGTCCATAGTACTACGTAGTACGTAGTACTGCTGCTTGTATAAATCCATGCAGTCGCGTATCAACCCGTGGACCCACCCAAAGCCTTCTTCAAGTCTTGTTTATCTTGATAGCATCGTGGCTGGTCTTAATCCTCATCAGGACAGCCAGTGAGTTAAGGACGGGTTCCACAAGGTGAAAGTATTAGATCTGTCACGTCACTTACAACAGGTTATTGTTGGGATTTTTTGAAGCAATGATGCTGCTATCCCTTGAAATTGAAGGGGTTGCGCTGGCAGCTGAATGTCTGCTCTTCCCGGTCAGCGAACAACGCACGAGAAGTAGACATGCATCCCGAGTCAAAGCTCCCAGGACCCAGACACATGTACGGGCTCAACTCGGCCGCATCCGGCGAGGATCTGAGCAGTGAGCACTGGACAGAAAGTGGATGGGAAGAAACGGCGCGACGCAACGCGCCTGCAAAGAAGACCCACCGAGACTGCTACGGAGGAGCCATGTTGACCGTCAAAAAAAAAACCCCCCGTTCAAACAAACCGCCGACCGACAGCTTCACAGCGCTTATGCATCATCGGTCCAATCGCTCCAACTGTTTTAACGCAATGCCCTACTTATGTATCGGAGCATGGCAAATCCTGGGCTTTCGATCAATTGCCCAGTGATAACAATGCATTGCACAGAGCTCCGATGCGCACTGTCGCGTAATTAGAGGGAGCTTAACCCTGGCTCGACACAATAATCTAAATCCCAAGCTCGCGCCTTATCGGCTTTGCCAGAACCGGAAATGTCAATTTGATTCTAAGCCTCCCATACTATTATTGCGCAATGGCACAGACATATACGCTTGATACCTTGCATCATTTGCGTCGATTCCTCCTGCATGGTCCAGCCGAGCCGTGGTACGTATATCAAGGTACTTATGCTGTATCAGGCTATCAGCAAGAGGCGAATGTTTGCTAGGACATCGGATGCAATGTCAAAACGCGGGGACGGCTTGGAGGGGCTTGGAGGGGCTGGAGGGGCTATTGTTGTGTCATGTAAAGCCGTTTCTTTTTGACAGCCGAAACGTCACTGGGGGATACCCCACGAGGGCCTCGTTCTCTCTTCTCTTTCGCCATTAATCTTCCGATGAAAGAAGCAAACATCAGGCTGCCTGTCGACAACGCCAACGCCACTGCTAATGCAACTTCATTGGAGTTGTCAGCAATAACCGAGTAAGAGTAATGTGCACTGAGACGCCATCACAATTCAATCCCGGTCCCTTCTCTTACTCTTCTTGGCTTCTATTATGATGATGAAATTATTATCACAGACTTTCGATGTTACACACAAGACTCCGAACAAGGCCGTAGCACCTGTTTTAACATTGCTGTCCATGGTTGGACAGACTTGGCTTCTTTCTCTCCGGTGCAGCACGACAATCCATGGAGTTAGATGGTCGTCAAACTCGGACCTTGCAGAGGCTCGGACGCTGTGCGATAGAATTAGAAGGGAACAGTGCAAACCTCGATAGCTGTTGCTAACCGATTGCCAAGATGCCGGCAGCGGCGAATCTCATCATGGTCGGTAGGTACTAGGTAGTAAGGTGTACTAGGCAACTTACATGCTGCTGCAACGGGCTAAGTATAAACTTCCAACGATAACTAATAGCAATTAAATGCAGACCGTTCGCACTAAATCTCTGCTAACAGATTGCGACGCAGATTGCCGACCACCAGCCTCTCAGGGGATCGCGTGGCGGCGGCCTAGCCTGCGATCGACAGGCTGACGCACGCAAGGCCTTTTCAATTTCAACACGGACCTCCTTCAGGGATCCACAGATTTTCAATCAATTAAGTCATTACTACCGAGATGATTGTTGTTATCGCACGCACTTGCGGTTTCTTGAATAAGATCTCCTCATCCATGGCGACGAGCTGAGCTAGGAGTGGTTCCAGACAGAAATTCTGAACTTGCTTTGCTGGGTTCAATCTCAGGAAAAATCAAACATTACATCGCAATAGCAACCAACACTAGGAATGCACACCGGGTGGCGTTTTCTTCCAGAGTAAGTACTTACTAAGTACCTACCTAGGTAGGTGAGTACTTGTACTGCAGTTTCCGGAACGAGGGCGAGTCAGAGCTACCGGATCTGGCTCTTTCTATCTCATCCCTCTTTTCCATTGTTTTCTTTGTCCCGTATTTTTAAGTACCTAACATTGAGACGACTACACGCTCCGCAGGTCCCAGGAGCTAAGAATGTGGGATTTTTTGGGCCATCAAGCCCTCCGTTAGCGAGCGTCTGGCCCGATTATCTTTCCTTGAGGGGACTTAGAAAAGTCTCAAATCAATCGACAGTGGTCCTTGTCAACCCTGTTAGCAAAGGCTGTCGCACTAAGGGCGTTCTGCTGTTGAACAACCACGGCTGATACGGCCCACGAGTTCGTTGATTGGCCTGGAAACACCCGATTTGATCGCTGATATATTGAGTTTCTCCGTTATCGATGGGGTTGTCGTGTCTTAGAGGGAGTGACCTTGCTGGGATTCATTGTGGCGGCTATCCATCAAAATCAACAGAGTGCAAGAAACACTGTTGGCGCACGCTGTCGTCACTATCCAATCTTGCTTGATCTTGCGCTTCCCCTCCTCGGACGGGTTGGATTGTCAAAGTCAGCGAAGCATTGACGTTATGTCATAGTCGCGAAGGACGAATCATTGTACTTGACACTACCACTTGACGTATCCCACGCGAGGGAGGTAGATCCCGTCCTGATCTCGAGAGAGATCTTTGATGAAGAGGGCACATACGGGGCGTATTTTCGGTCGAGACTGCAAAACAACCGTTGTCAACGCCTGCGGAAGAAGCTAATATGTTGTAGCTGTCAGGATGCGCCCTACAGTTGTAGAGCTTAACTAGCTATTTACTCCGTTAACACCCTTATCAGTCTTTGATAACTGAGTATTCTACTCTGACCCAGTCTATAGTGATTCTACTACCAGCTGCATTATCTTTGCACGATCGAAATACTCGCCATAATCCCGAAACGGTGGGAGATGCGGATCCATTTACGACACTGCTAAGAAACTAGATATCACTCTATATACCCTCACTCGAAGCAAACAACATCCATAGAGCATTTGTCCGAAGGATACTCTCTTGGACTGTTCAACCTTTTACTCTATCCTCTTAAATAAGGGGCAACGGAGAGGTATTTTGTACACCGACGATTCTGGATCCTATCTATTCATTTATTTACTGGTAACCGGCTAAATCTATGGATGGTAGCTATTTTATGCTTATGCGCTGATGCCGCGCAGAGCAGATGGCAGGTAGCTTTATAATGCGCCCTGAAGTAAATATTCCCAGTACCTAGGTAGTGTCCCTTCTTTACTCTGAATTGATGGTTATTTTCCTATTCGCCAGTAAGCGACTGACTGTCTCACATCAAACCCTTTCCTTCCACTACTTTAGGGCCTCATTGCAGATGAGGCTTTGAGTTATGATTCATGTCCTTACTCTCCGAATCCACCGTTCTTTGGCCGCTGCAACCGCCCTTTTGACTCAGTATCCATGGTATATCATTTTGAGACCTGCTTGTAATGTCCGTAATAGAGTCACCGGTAGATGGTCCCCACCAAGTCCCTAAACGGCCTATCTACAGTCAAATCAGGGGATAGACTAAATGCTGATTGATTTCATCCCATCAAGGAGGACACTTACATATTACTGGCCAGGGATCTAACTGGGAGGGATAAACTTTCAGCAAATAGTGGGAAAAAGAAAGAATGATGCTGTGCTAGGGTAGGTAAGTGCAAAAACATGCACCCGAGCGCTGTGCGTTGGTTGAGAGCTTTTGACACTAGTATTGTGGTCATACATGGATGGGGCAGGGGGAGCAAAATCGGATGGATAGGATCGCCTTAAGTGGTCACAGTGGTGGATATAACTCGGAATATTATGCATGTCATCTCCCTGAAGCTACCAAACATCCGTTGCGCCGGGTGTCTTCGATGAATATGGATTCGTTATCATTAGCCTCGAAACTACTCGCTGGCTGGCGTGGCGAATGTGAGATACCGAGCCGTGATTGTAGCAGCGGTTAAAAAGAATGGATTTCGTAGTCACACCGGGAATCAATGATAGATATAGGCCCACGAATATTGCAATTTCATCAAGGAATGTGCCTCAGGACACAGACAGAACTTGAATGTATTTCGCTGAGTTAGAAATAGGGCTGGCACAACTGAGTATATATAGGTCGTGATCGTCGTCATTATCAACGGTCCGAAGATGATTTCCCTGCCCGTTATTTAGGATCGACAGGCGGAATACAGGCGGAACACACCAGACTTAGCTGAACAGGACTGTGCTATCATCATCATGATTAAGATTGCCATTGTTTGTCTCGGACAGAAAGCACTGTACACATACATGAGACTATGAGTTAGCTGGACCGGAGCCCTGAATAGCCATTTCCTAGTGGCCACGCTCAGACCCGTTCTAGGCTCTTACAACTTGCAACCTCGGAAGTCGGGAGGGCTTGGAAAGTGCAAACTCTAGGTCCCAGTTTCTATATGCTAATGCATAGCCCAGACCTGACCAATAATGGTGGACGAGAAACGAGTACTCCATAGGTACGGGAGTACCGTAAGCTCGTGCTCCTGCCTGATGTCAAAGCGATAACGCTTTTTAGTGTCTTCCAGCTTCCAGCCAGCTCGGTAGCCTTGAGATCGGAGAATTCCGCCTTGAAGAGTGAGAGAGAGAGAGCCGAGTGTCCGACCCCGTTTTCCGCTTTCGGTGACCCGTAAAGCGCGCCCGGATAAGTACAGTACCTCAGTAGTCAGTACATGGTCATACAGCACAGTAACCTACTTACGGGCTCCTTCGCTAGCTCTGATTCCATTCACGTGATGAGGGGCAATAGAGCTCGAGGAACCTCCGGAGATAAGTTACTGCGTGCCGACCCCGCGTGTATCGATACCGCGTACATTGGATTTCTATACGCAATACTAGAGTTTGCGAAGAGCTGTTGACATCGATACCAAAACACTGCACCGAAATTCTGTCTCCCAACCAGGAATCTACATAACAACCGAAACATGGCGGAAGTCGCAGAATCCGGCCCTGTTGAACCTCAGGCGAGGCATATCGTCTATTGCGGAGGTGAGTTTTGCATATCTTGCTTGCCGCGATTCAAATCCTCTCTTATTCTGTGTGATGGATATAGCTAAATTTTCGCTGCTTGACAGTTTGCACATTGCCCCCAGAGGTATGGAAATAGGTCCCTCTTTGAAAGAAGCTGGAGCCGAGTGTAGTTTCGTTGCATGTTCCCTCGAGGGAGAGGTAGCTGTTGTCGGATGAGTGGTGCTTCATACACTTTGAATTCCATCGCTGATGAGGGACGGTTTTAGTACTGTGAATTTGGTGGACATGCGAAGAAATGCGAGGAATGGGTAAAGGACAACCATCCCGATTTGTATGAAAGGTTATACTCCGAAGGTATGGATTCGATCGAGGTTGTCACGAAAGCGACCGGAGTGACTGACGAATTACTCCCAACAGAAGCACTTAACGCGAACCTCTCAACTCTATCAGTCTCTGTTCGTGAACGTGCGGCCAAGGACGCAGCGAAGAAAGAAGCCAAGGCCGCCCTGGCCGAGCAACGTGAGGCGGAGCGAAAGGCGACTTCCAAGGTCCAGATCAAGCGGGTCGAACGCAACAAGCGCAAATTTGTCACAGTTATCATCGGATTAGAAGTGTATGGATTGGAAAACAAGAAGGTGGCCAAGGAACTGGGAAAGAAGTTCGCTACCGGTTCCTCAGTGACCAAGTCGCCGGCCGGAACCGAGGAGATTACAGTGCAAGGTGATGTGAGCGATGATGTTTTCGACTGGCTGCAAGAGGTATATGGAAAACAGATCCCGGAGGCGAACGTCGAGTTGATCGAGGACAAGAAGAAGAAGAAGGAAACCAGCTAAACAGTATCAATCTTGCAAACGAAACGCACTGGATGACTTGAATGAAAGCTTGGCGGATAAGAAAATGAGGCTGATGTTAATTGAATGCTGGGTATCATGACACTATTATTCAATATACATAGAAAAGCATATCACAATAGAAATGAAGGCTGGCCCGAAAAAAAAAAAGAAGAACAAGAAGAAGAAGAAGAAACAGACACTGAACATCATAGATAACTGAAGAGCCGAAGGAAATATCAAATTTCATCGCATATCCTCAGGGGATCTTGGTCGGCCAGTGGGGTGTGCGATTGCTGTCCGGTTGTAGTTGGTGCATGTTCCAGAGTCAAAGACTTTCGACTTGTTTGGCGTTGGGCGAGACTAGATGGATGCTGGATCCAACCGTCTGCGCTGTCCAGATCATTCGGTCCCGGTATTGGTTTGGCAGTATCTGCCTCATGTAGTGGAGTGCTCGAAGATTGATTGGCCAAGGTCGGTATCCGCGAGAGGCTCTCCATATGGGAAGGAGCTTCGACATTTGGCCAGTTCTGAACGACTATAGCGACCACGATGGCCAAAATCGCAGTGACTACGACGCCCCAGAAGATGCGCAACCTTCGACCTATCCGTGCCTGCCACTCCACCTCACGCTTTTCCCAGGCGGTGATCTCGTTGCGCACTGCTTCAAGTCTGTTTCCAAGCGCCTCCGCCTTCTTTCTTCCCACCCTCATGCGTTCCTCAAGAGCCTCGATCTTCTCGACTTGAGGCTGAAACCCTTTGAACTCTCCAATCTGCCTGCGAATTTCCTGATCCAGACCCGTAGTCTCGCGTTCAAAGTCATTATATAGCGATGAAGTTGAATCCGAGAGCTCTTGCAAGGAACCAATAGTTGAATTGAGGGCAGCAATCTTCTCTAACAAATTGTAATATGTATAGTCGAGACGGCGGGTGATATCAGTCGCAAGTGTTCCAATTGACGTTAAAGCACCCCGGAGGTACCTTACATTGTTAGCCGAACTCTTTAATCAATTTTGCTTCAAGTACAAGGAACATACTCTTCTCCCTGTTTTCTCGTCTTTCTCACTTGCTCCAAGTCCTCCATTGAGTGAATCTCCCGTCGTCTCACCGGTCCAACCCTGTTGTGCAGATCGGCCTCGTCGATTAAGCTACCCTTTCGACTTTCCGTCCCAAAGCCACTGGTCGACTCCGAGCCCCAACGAGACCGCGTCGTCTCTTGTGTGATAGGCCTCAGCAACCCGTCATCTCCATCACGGTCCTTGTCTTTGCCTCCGGACCAAGTGGGAAGCAAGCCCCTGGCGCCGGCGGAGGAGGCAAGTTGATTCATTGTTCGAGGTATGCGGCTGTCTCGGGACTTGCTGTGTTTGTGCTTGTGATGAGGTTTGGGCCTGCCACGTTCGAGACTGGAGGTATCTATGAAAAGATGGCGGTGATGGTGATGGTGTCTAAGGGTGTCGTCGTGCCGTTGGGTTTTGTCCTGGCCATGATGATCGTCGTCATTGGAGTGCAAGGAATGGAAGGGTTTCCGATTACCGCTGCTGCTTGAGGCTGCTGCAACCGGTTGCTCAGGACCGGTCGGCTGGGGGAAGCTTGGGTTGATTTTATGGTTTTGGGCGGTTGCGGAGCCATGGGTGAGAGGGAAAGTGGCGGAGGGTTGCTTGGACGTGGACAGAACTGCAGGCAAAGGAGTTCTAAACGGAGAGTCCATGGCTGCACATTGCCTGAAGGACAATGGAATAGTAATCTGAAATGAAGGAATAAGAAATGCCAATCGAGGCTTTGTTTAAGAATGGCGATGATCATGGGAGACGGAGATGACGCCAAGACCGATCCAGCTCCGCCGAAGCCTGGCCGCAGCTTTCACATGCTGCATGGAAACTCGCCATGTAGATTTGACAAGACAAGACAATACAAGGATGCTTCGTGGGTTTCGATTGTTATTTTTATGTATCAAATGAACATTCATCTATATGCAAATATTATTCATCGAATCCTCGCGATCGTAGCCCAATTTTCGAACGGATGAACCCTAAACGCCGTCGATCAAATGACCACCACAAAGCGCGGTTTGTTTCGCCATGGCCGCAATGAAATGAGGTATAAACGTGCAAAATTGGAGGCCGTCACGTACAAGAACGAGTAGGAGAAGAAAAGGCGATGGAATATTGGTCCGACACTGCTTCCGCGCAATCATGAGTTGAGCAGTTTGTTGCGCTTCTCCCTCCGTTTCAACCGTTCCACTCTCTTGCGATGCATCTTCTCAGCCATCTTCTCGTAGCGTTCCTTTTCTTCCTTGGCTGCCTTGCGTTCTTTCATCTTCTGGATTTGGGCCTGGCGCGAATATCGTGTCAGTGTCATCGCACGGAGTAGCATGTAAAGGTGCGGACTCGCTCCTCACTTTTTTCTCTGCTTCTTTCTCTTCCTTCATTTCTCTTTCTCTCTCCTTGACAGCCTCTTGGTGCTTGCGGGCCTCAAGTCTTTTGGCGTACGAGGTCAGACCCGCACTGGGGCGGAAGGCCTTCTTAGGCGCATGCCAGTTCTTGCCTATACGCTGTGAGACGGGTGGGGAAAATCAGGACCGGACGAGGGATTTCTGGCATACCATTTTTCCTCATACCCTGAGTGGGCGCAACTTGTGCAGCCGTGGGAGTCGACATGGTTCAACAGAGCCGTGTCGCAGAGAAGAAAAGGCGTGGGGACCCTTTTTCTAATTTTCGTTTTGGACGCCGCTTTCTGCGGCAGAGAAAAAGTTATCTTAGACCGATCAGATAAACGGATCTCGGCAAAAGTAACGACCCGATCCCACATCCTCCATCAGAACCCGCCGAGATGATGAAAACTGAAAAAAGACCCAGCGAATCGTCAAGCTTTGGTCGTCTCGGTCAAGGAACGTGCCCACCCCTCGTTTACGACAATTGTGTACTTGGGCCCATTGGGCTAACTCCATTTGGATGTGATGCGTCCTTTCGGAGGCCTCCCAACCTTGTCATCGGGTACATTAACTGTTTAGACCAGACCAGACACGAGTAAATCCCTCGTCGGCACACCGCCCCGCAGCAGTGGTTAAATGTCCCACCTGCCCTCCTCCTTTTCGCTCTGACGCCGGACGATACCCTACGATGCTCAGGCGATAACATTCTCTTTGTCTCATTCTTCTTTGATCGTGCATCCGGAGCCTCATTGCTCTTCTCCCTACATTGATGGCGGCTGCCGAACATGCGATAGCAATCAACGATGAAAGGCCGATGGAACTTCCATCCCTCCCGTCCAACCAAGGCCTGGAGGCCTTCAAAGACTTAGTCTTTGGATCAGTATGCTTTCCTCTCTACTACTGTTGCTTTTGCATTGACTAACAGTGAACGTTCTCGACAGGCCGCGGGAATGGCGGGAAAGGTCATCGAGTATCCTTTCGACACAGTAAAAGTGCGACTACAGTCGCAACCAGATCACCTCCCTCTCCGATACACGGGTCCATTGGACTGTTTCCGGCAATCATTCCAGGCCGATGGCCTCCGAGGACTTTACCGGGGTATCAGTGCCCCTATGGCTGGAGCTGCAGTGGAGACCAGCAGCTTGTTTTTCAGCTACCGCATTCTTCAAGATGCGATGAAGGCGACCATTTACTCCCCGACCGAGCCACTGCCTTTCTCCGCTCTCCTTGTTTGTGGTGCCGCGTCGGGATCGGTTACATCCCTTCTGCTCACCCCTATTGAGCTAATCAAATGTAAAATGCAAGTTCCCCACGACGCTCCGGGTCACAAACCTTCCGGTCCGTTGGCGATTATTGTTTCCGTCTTTCGTCACAACGGGATTTTGGGATTCTGGCGCGGTCAGATGGGGACACTGATCCGTGAAACTGGTGGTTCTGCTGCCTGGTTTGGAAGCTACGAGGGGGTTTCGGCGCTGTTTCGAAAGTACAATGTTTCGTCGAAGTCGCCTGAGTCGGAATCGGCGCCTCTTCCAGTTCATCAGCAAATGTGTGCCGGTGCAGCTGCGGGAATCAGTTACAATTTCATGTTCTATCCTGCAGACACGATCAAGTCGCGCATGCAAACCGAAGACATCTTGCTTACCGCCGCAAATGGCGAACGACAGACTTTCTGGAGTGTGGGAAAGTCTTTGTGGAGACAACAAGGCTTGAAGGGCCTGTACCGAGGGTGTGGCATTACTGTCGGACGCTCCGCGCCCAGTTCAGCCTTCATCTTCTCTATCTATGAAGGGTTACGACAGTTTTTTGGATGAAAAGTTATGCGCATAGATTTCTTGATTTTTTTCTTCTTTCGGACATACTTGGATTCCCATCTCGTTTGTTTGTGAGCTCTTCTCCGGTGATGGTGTCCACACGGAACCCTTTGCCTATTTTCTTCTGTTATTACCCATTTGTCGAGTGTCGATGCTTCAGCTACCGGTCTTGGTGTTTGTCTGTCACCTTGTGGTGATTCGTTCCTTTTTATTTGAGCATTTTCTTTGTCTGAATGGTAGACGGGGGCAAAAGTAGTGGTGATTTATTTTTCGGGAAATAGATTTGAATTAGATTTGGTTGTGATGGACCACTGGTGGTGATTCGAATTAAGACAATTGGCCTCTTGACTAAGTATATAGGTAGGTATGCTCCGACTGGCCCCATGTTCGACCGGAGATGAGTCATGTTGATGAGTTACCTATCATGATTAAGGCCCAGACAGGCAAGCTATATTGAATGGAGAAAGCACCCTCTCGTAGTTCAATAGGCGCTCCAGCTCATGAGTGTTCTCTCCACAAAGAGGTTGTAGGTTTTGGATTCTCATGGATCAAGTTCTACATGTTCTATATATTTAGTAATACTGTAAAGCAACTTCGAACGGTTTCGTCGCTTTGCAAGGTGACGAAGGCACTTCCTGGATACTACGTTGGTGTGCTTATCTTATCTTTCCCCCTCACACCAACAGTGGTAACCTTCCCCTCATTGCGGACAAAGCCACTATCTAGACTACGCCGTACAATAAATCTCTCACCCGTCTAGGAGAAACACCCCAAGGTACTCAGTGATACACAGTTCAATCAATCATGGCATCATATTCATATGCTCTTTCCACCCAGGAGGTCGAGACCATCTCCACCAAAGCTATTGCCGCCAAAGCCACCGCATACTGTGAGTGTTTATTTTTGCCCAATGAAGAAGAACTCAACCTATGATTGCAGACGAACAACCCGGAAAATTGCGACTTATTTGAAATATGCCTTTTGTACATAGACTAACCCTTCTCGCAAAGGCCCCTACTCCAAGTTCCGCGTCGGTGCATGCATCCTCACCCAAGAGGGCGAGTACATCTCCGGCGCAAATGTCGAGAACGTGTCTTACCCGGTTGGAACTTGTGCGGAGAGAGTAGCATTTGGGACTGCCATCGTGAGTCTCAGTCCTCTTCCATAGCCCCCGCTTCCTTCCAAGTCAAGTTTTGCTTCTGACGAGGGCGTTTAGGTATCCGGCCATAAAAACTTCAAGGCCATAGCCGTCGCAACAGATATCAAGCCCGGTGCATCGCCATGTGGAATGTGTAGACAATTGTATTTGTGCCCCTTATTTATTTTATTACCTTGAGCAAGCAGGGGGCTACATCCGAATCTCGCTTTTTGCTAATGCTAACGAATCTCCCGTTCGATGTATGTAGTATGCGCGAGTTCACCACGCCGTCGTTCCCAGTCTACATGTATGATGTGGATGGAAACTACACCGTCAAGACGATGGGCGAGGTATGATATGATTCTAGCCGTGTTCAATTCGTACCAAATCCATGGGGCATCACGAATGAAGCTGATCTTGGTCCCAGCTTCTACCCGATTCCTTCGGACCCGAAGACTTGCCTAAATGATTAGGAAAACAAGGATTCTTAGAAGGTAGGTAAATCATGGGAAAATCCGCATGATGCGATTGGCTTGTTGTTGACCTAGCAAATAACAATTAGATTGGGAGGTAATGGTCGACGCTGTGTGTTTTAATTCATTCGCTAAAGCAACAAGTTCCTAAGGCAACAAACATGACAGATCAAAAATCAAACTGTATCCAGTCTTCCTTTTCGCCGAGCGTAAACAAATGCACAATGTATCGCAGTTCGATTGTGAAGTAAGTAATGTCAAATGTCACATCAGGATATGCGTACAGACAGATATAAGACACGCAGAAAAAAGGCAAATCCGCAAATATTCCAAGACATGATGATCGCATAGCGCTCGTAATATACCATAAGCATAGCATGCATGCAGTGTCGAGACGTAGAACGATGGAACTATGGTTGTCCGAGTGTTACCTCCATGTCTCCTGCCCAAATGTCCATGTAAACAAAGCTCATCTCGTTTTATACTTCATCTTCCTCGTCAGCATCCAATTCATCAGCACCTAATAACTCGTCTTCGTCATCGACCACACTAGTGTAATCGCCTCTGCGGGCGGCAAACGCATCCCGCGACGAGTAAGGACGCGAATACCCTCTGCCTCGTCCGATACGCATATACCCGCTCGCACTGCGCCACACACTCATGGCTAGCAACGGCAGTGCCTTGGCCACTGCCACCACACCTGCGATGATGGCGACGGGGATCGTAATGAGGGGGGAGTCGCGCGAGAGCATACCCTCGGAGGAACCAACGTTCTCTCCAAGACGGATCTGGCCGAACTTGCCGTCCCATCTGGTGTAGACGTAGTATCCAGCAGCGCCGGCAACAGCAATGGGGATGACGATGGCGAAGAAAAGACCCACGCCACTGATCCCGTGTTTCTTTTCGTATTCCTTTTCCTTGTTGGGACAGGGTCTCGAGACAACCCGGTCGAGAAGCAAGCCGCCCTCACAAGTGGTCAGAGGAATGCGGCGGTAGCCGGTGGGTTCCCAGTATTCAACGGCATCGGGATCCTCTCGGCAGACGGCCATTGCGTCAGGCTTGGGGAGACCGGGAACAAGTGCGCAACTGCCGTCATTTTGGGGTTCGTAGTTGTAGTCACTGCGAAGGGGTTAGTAAGCCTTATTAGAAGAAGAAGAAGGAAAGGCGACAAGATAATCCAAGGTCCTGACTTACCATTCGTAATCTGCTCTGGTGCAGGTGCAGTTCTTGCCAATGCTGTGCACATGCGGCTCACGCCAATCGTTCCAGCATTTTGACTCGGGCTTCTTACGATGGTACTGTTCGACGTGACCGAAGAGACAGTTGTTATCCTGCAATGGATGCTTGGGCTCCCACAGATAATAATCCTCATTCGCACCCGAATCTTCATCCAACTTGCATGACTTGTCGCGCAGCCCGCTGAAATCAAGGTTCACCGTGGCAAGCTTCTTCTCTCCGCTCAAATCTTTACCCCATAGAAGGAAATTCTTGGAGGTATCGGACGGAAGGGTAGAGATGTCATCGATCTGCATCTCCACATCCGAGAACTCGAATTCCACCCAGGTGTTTCCCTCATCGACGCTGTAGTAAACACTCTTGGTCGGCCTGAACTCGGGAACGATGACAATAACCGAGCCTGCGTCGCCGTACTCCCACATATACCTGCCCTTCTTTACGGACTTCCAAGTGATGCCACCGTCGCTCGTAATGAAAGTATCGGCGTTGTCTTTGCCGGTTAGATATTCGCCAACATTTCCAATGCCCATCATGAGGCCGATAGCGGAACCGGATGAGTAGGTATCTCGAGGATCGCGACGTTCCGTGTAGCCATGGAGATGCAAAGCACACTTATCAGTGGGCCTGTTGTCTTTGACCGAACAGCCGAATCCCTTGCCCTCGGAATCTTTGGCCGGGGGAGGAAGCAAGGCCCACTGGGCACCGTCGTTGTGAGTGATCATCGTCTTAAGTTTCTTGGCTTTTCCTTTGTCGACTTCGCCCACGTTACCGACCACGTTGACGATAGCCACACCTTCGAGACCTTGCATCTTTTCGAAGTCGACATAACCATTGTCATTTCGGTTAACAGCATTGAGACTGAGAACGTAGGATGTGCCATTGCTGTTACTCTTGATGAGCGAGCCGTAAGCGGAACCCTCTGCGTTGTTCACCGTGACATGCAGGAAAACCGCATGCGTTGAGCTATCGAGAACGGTGTATGCCTTTTGGACAGGCACCTCCAGATTAGGAGGGAACTCAGCGTCGGCAAAAACGCGTCCATCGACGCTGGTGCTGGCTTTCAGTGAATCCTTGTTCTCCTTGTCTCGTGAAGCCACGATGATAAATTCAGACATGGTTGCAAAGTCAATGACATCTTTGAAATGAACGTCGCTGTCATAGAACCAGTTTTCGCTGGACAGCAGCTGCAGAGGATTGTTCTGGTTTTCATTCTCGAACTGTTCGCAGAACACGAGGTCTGTGCTGTCCTTTCGATCTTCTCGGTAGGCGAACTCACATTTCCGGACATAGCGAAGGAGCAATTCCCACTTCTCTCCCCGATTCTTGGAGATATGAGCGTCCGAATGACAGTCGACGATACCACAGTCGGCAGCGCCCGTCCAGATCAGCCAATCCTTGTATTGAGGGTGGAAAGTGAGAACGGAGAGATGTTCCTGGTTTCTGGAGATAGGCGCCTCGAAAGGCTTGAGAGTTTGCGCGCGATCTACGGTCCAGAAGCCCTTCTTGCCATCGGTGAGGAAGAATGCGCCATCGCTGTAGTAAGGATGAGGAATGAGCTGGGTGACCTTTTCGCCCTTAAGCGGCCGATCCCAATTCTTGCCATGGTCGTGGCTGACGTAGAGCTCCATATCATGGTCACGCAGGATGATGGTTTCGTCACTTCCAGAGCTGCTCGCTTGTCGTTCCAAGTAGTAATATTCACCAAATTGTTTGGCATCGAAGTACTGCTTCACGCTGATCTCACCATTGGTAGGAGGTCCACCGGAGGTATCGCCACAAGAGCGTTCAACATCCTTGTCCAGGTTCTCGCCGCCATCTCGCTCACAGGCATTGCCGGGAATCAGCCTCCATCCCGACGGCCCCATGTACTTGTCATCCTTACTGCGACACTCGCCCTCTGGAGGCGACAAAGGCACGGCAGGGACACAGCTCTTTCCGTCCTCACTGCGAATGAAGTTGTAGTCACACTCGAAGTCCTCTACCGTGCACTTGCACTTCTCAAAAATCGGCTGGGGATCCTTGAATTCCTCGTCGACAAAACAATCCGCATTAGCCTTCCTGCGACGATAAAACTGCTTGTGTCCCATCAAGCAATCGGGTTCTCCTTTCTCATCCAACCGAGCCGGCCATTTCTCGAAGTCGTCCTTGTCACATTTTCGCTCATGCAGACCGCTAAAATCAATGGAATAGATGACGAAATCCCCGCCCTTCTCGGCTTTGGTGGAGCCAACAAGCAGAAACTTGAGACTGGTCGAATCGGGTGTCGTGGTGAGCATCCGGGGGTAGATCTTGTGCTTGAGTTCGGCCGATTCCCATTCTTTGCCATGATCGATAGAGAATTTGATCTTGTCGGTTTTATCACCATCACCAACCGCCATGATGACGGCACCTTGATCGCCGAATTCGTACTTGTGAGCCCCGTCCAGGGCGTGACGCCAAGTCACGCCGGCGTCATCCGAGACGAAAAGATCACAGTCGGAATAGCTCTTGAGATGGTCTCCGGTGTTGCCCACGCCCATGACCAGGCCCGGTGCCGGACTGGAGAACACTCTGCCGATATTGGCGAAGGCAGTAACGGAGTGAAGATGCAGATCCTTGTCGTCAACCTTCAATGGCTGGAAAGTACGGCCGTCATCGAAACTGATTCTACTGACAACCTTCTTGTCCGCGTTGCTCTTCTCCACTTTCTCCCAATTGTCCACAGTGTTGACCAGCACAATGCCCTGAATATCGGCGATCTTCTCAAAGTCCACCAATCCCTGGTCGTTGCGGTTGGTGTGCTCGATGTTGCGTGTGAAATAGGTACCGTTAGAATTCGAGGTGAACAGCACGCCCATTCCGACTTCCTTCGGCGTGGTCAAGACATCCACCTGAATGCTATAGTTGGTGCTCTCCAGCACGGTGTACGCATCCTGCTCGAGCCTGTGGTATCCAAACTCTGCACGATGCCAAACCTTGGTGTCATCGGTAACGTAGAGGGCAAGCTCATCGGTTCCTTGCGATCGGGCTGCGGCCACGAGATACTTTTTAACGGCAGCCGTGCTGATGATACCAGTCACGGGCCGTCCTTGCTGCAATTTGACCTCAATTCCCTGCGAGTCGTCCTCGAAAAAGTCATCGGAATAGACCAGGCGATTCGAAGATCCGAGAGCGGCCTTCAAGCCCGGAACGACGCAAAGGACGCGGTTCTCGATTTCCTTGGACACATCCAGGTCCTGCGCGAACTGGGGGTTTCCAACAGCCCAGGAACACGAGTAAATGCCGTCGCGCAACGGTCTGATCGTCTTGAAGTCATCGGTCGTGTAGAAAGTTCGTTCAACACACCGGAAGGGGTTGGAACAATCCTCGCCTTGAATGATCACCTTCTTCGAGTCCCAGCCATGGAAGGAGATCGGAGTGTGCATGAGGGAGGGTAGCATTTCGACCTCAAACGCATCCCAAGTCTTTGCCTGGTCCGTCGTAACCCAGTACGTTCCGCGCCCTCCAAGCACGTAGGCCTTGTTCTTGTCGTACGGATGTTGCCAGAGGGAGAATGCGTGGCCTTTCATGTCGCCATCCTTGCCCTCGACTACCTCCCATGTCTCACCGGCATCGAAGGATCGATATATATTCCCAGCATCGATATCTTGGTAGAGAATCGTGTCCGAGTCCTCGAAGTAGAACAGAGTAAACGGCTCATGGTCCACCTTCGTTTCCGAGATTTTGGGCCCATCGGACTTCTTCGCAGCGCCGGGCTGCGACAGAAGTGCCAGGAGCAGGCAGCTCACGAGCAGAAGCCACCGAGGGATCATGACCGCTGTTCATTTAACATTTGTTGCGGTTGGAAATGGGGCACGGGAGAGCTTCCTAGCTCGGTGTTTGCGGGCAAGTGATTGATTGATGCCAACGGACCGAACCGAGGCGCGTAAAGGTAAGAGGAGAGCGGGAAGATAAGATGACGGTCGAACGGCTCAGGAGAAGCGTTCTGAGAAAAACGTATAGAGAGATAGATATAGTAGCGAACACCCACCAAGAGACGCGAATACGAGTAGACTCGCTGGCGCCTTGAGCTCGACAGCTGCGTGGCCTCAGACCGGAGCTCGGTAGTCACGTGGAGGCTGCTTATCGCGCTCTCTTATCAACAACTACGTACAGTAGAAGAGAATTATTGTCCTGATTTTACCATAGCATGATGGTCAGTAACTCGGTGTAAAATGCCTGTACTAGCAAGTAATGTAATGGATTTAATTTTTGATAGTTCTCTAATCTATGCGACTCTTTATACAAATGTCTGCATAGTCCAAACAAACGAACGCTAAGGCTTTCCTCGAATGTATTCCAATCACCAGCACCAACTCCTTGATAACGATCGGAAGGGTATAGACCATTGATCATGGTTTCCGAGAGAAAGATGGCACTGTCGTCGATGACGTCAGTAACATGTGCAGGTATATGTGCCGTCACCAAAAAAAAAAAAGGCAATATATACCAGGAGAAGTATTTCGCGAAAGACGAAGATAAGGTGTAAAGAGGTAGTCGCTGTCAAAATTGCCAACGATTCCTGGGAGGGTCTTGAGCGGACACATTTCAAACCGCTGTCTGCACCAGAAGAGAACAGAACTAAGTATATGAAGCCAACAATAGAAGATGAAAGATAGTCATGAATCATAGAGATAATTATTAAAGGGCAATAAGATGAAGAAAAGCAGATCGGCTAGTTCTTTCGCTTGCGAAACTTGCGCCACATCTTCTTCATCGTGCCCGCTTCATCCAAGTCCTCATCCCAAAGGTAAGGACTGCCGTCTCCCGGGGGCAGTTCTGCCAGACGCAAAGGGTCGTCTGTCGACGGTGAAACGGTCGGCGAGTCGGTTCGTAGATCTGGCCGCGTCAAGGTCATCTTCAGTGTCATTTCCCGATTTCCAGGAAGGCGATGCGGGACGGCTTTGGAGGGAGGCTGCTTGGACGGAAGGGGTGTATCGAAGAAGGTAGGACTCGACGGAAATTTCCACAGTCTGGAGTCTCGCAAGGCAGTAGAGAGTCGCGATGGGTTTGGTTCATCGCTCTCCTTCTTTTCCCCGAATATCGACAGCCCGTCGTCGTTGTCGTCGAAGAAGGTGCCTGCAAACTCGTTGCTTTTTTTCGAGCTGGACTTGGACTTGGATTTGGCCTTGGGATCTTCCGAGTCTCGACGGGGCCGATGGTTCTCGTTATTGTTATTGTCTAGTGTAGGAAATCCAAACTCGACGGCTTCATCGAACTTTTGTGGCGATGCCAGATATACCCGCAACTTGAGGCGAGCTTCTGGATCCTGGTAGTACTGGGCACCGGGATCAATACTCGAGGTGGACGCCCGAGGAGCATGGACGGGTTGCTGTTGACTCGACGATGGTCGAGAGATGGAGTTGCGATTTCTGAGGTTGGTCAGGGCAGAAGGGATAGTGGTTGACTGGCTGGAGGATGGAAATCGTTGGTGTGCCATGGACGAGGTCGAATTGCGACCTAGATGGATCGAGTTGAACGACATGGTCCTTCGAAAAGGCGGTTTCCTGCGAGGAGACTGTTTCGCAGCTGTGTCCGCGATATGCGTATGGTAATCATCCAAGGTCAGATCGAGCTCTCCGTCCTCCTCGAGCCATCGAAAACTGTCGTGTAGCGATTCGTCCATCTCGACCGCCGAGTCCGGGTGGTTTGGGGTGGCTACCTCGGAGAAAATACTGGAGCAACGGGAGATGGTCGACGTGCTATCGGACGACACACTCTCCGAGTACAATCGGGTCTGTCGTTCTTGCTCCCAGCGATAGAAAGCCTCGTCAGCAGCGTCGAGGATCACACTCTCATAGCAAGCCTGGCGGTAACGAAGTTGTTCTTCCTTAGTGAATAGCTTCTGCTGGATCTTGGCAGGGAGTGAATGGAAACATTGCGAATCTGCTTGAGCCGCAAGGTAGGCCACTTGAAGAGCCCCGGGCTTGTACAGCTTTCGCGAGGAATAGTTTCGCTGGTCGTGGCCACGCTGCTTGCCAGCGGAGAACTTGTCGGCTGGAGACCCTGAGCGGAACGGGCGAAAGTGGAGGCGACCATGCGCGCCGGAGAAGCTGGATGGAGAAGTGAGGCCATGACCGTGATCGCTCTGAGCTAGCCGCATGCGCAAGCGTTCGACATTCGAGAAGAACTGTCAACCGAGAGAAGAAGAGGACCGTGTCAGCGACGAACGTGCTCTAGTGGCGGGGCCACAGCCCCTCAATGGAGCCTTTCTCCGGAGTGAAGATTCACTGGAAAAACTGGTTCCTTGGGAATCTAATCATTCTAGTCCCCGGACGAGCCGGACGAACTCGAACCATTGGCAGATAGCGCGAGGGGATAGAGTGATAGCGGCCTCCACCGGTCGGGGCGGGTTAATCATCGATCGCATTGATTGACGATGGGCAGTTTAGGGGGTTGCGGTTGGTCTCTGTCACGGTTCACCAATTGCAGTGGCATGCAGTAGCGCAGCCAATGCTTTTCTTGGGAGTCAAAGAGACTTGGAATGGATGTCAAAGGAACTTGTTGGTTCCTGACAATGCGGTAGAATTTGTGTGGCGGGGCATGAAAAGGGACAGAAAGAAAAATAAATAAATAAATAGGGGTACAATGAGGTCATTGTCCAATGAATTTGCCCAGGATCTGGACCAGGACGGCCAGACCTCGACTAGTGATAGAAACAACAGAACTATGGAAGCAATAACCACGCGTAATAATTAGGGAGATCAACAACAACGCAAGAACTATTGCTAGCTAACAACAATAATGTAAATTAACCATTTCTGTTGCACGTACCTTTCTTTTTAACGCCGGAGGAAGAGATTCGAATTCCTCCTCGGTGGGAACGGCTAAAACCTTCATCGTGGACGATTCCGAAAGCGTCTCAACAACAATAAATCAAGTATGAAAGTTGTGATGGTCATAGCACGTCGAAGCCATGAAAAGCGTAGAATATATATGAGACTCGTCAAGCCAACAATAAGAACGAAGACTTTCAGGAAGGGACAGCAAGAAATGATATATAACAATTAAAAGGGACTAACTATATCATGAAGGTGGAAACAAGGCATCAAGAAAAGAACCGATAAAATTGGATGCTGTGTGTCCTGTGGGATAAAGGGGGTCGATCAACGGTATATGTATTGGACCGGTGGACCGATCATCCATGTTCTTCACAAGGCCTTGACAACGCATCGATCGACCTAGAGGGGTCTCAAGCGACTCGAAATCTTCTAGAAAGGCAACAACAGTTCGTCCACGACTCCACGTTCATGATAAGCAGGATGAAATTGGATTGATCACTTTCGCTGGATTGCCATGTGGCAAGAGGAAGCGAGACTCGCATGAAACCAAGGAAAAACCTAAGTGAGAAGCAAGCGCCCGGCTATCCTGGTTCCTGTCAGAGACGACATACTGGAGTCTGGACAGTCCATGGGCGCATGCAAAGGCATTTCTCTTGAATGTAAAAGGAGGGTCTTTCACGGGGATGAACCGATGAAGCGCTGATGCTAGGAGGATTTCTCCTCGACGAGGACTCTCGTCCTATCATATGCCACAGATGGCTAGGACTGGAAACAAACTTCCAATGCTTCGGCAGGAGATGATCCGTTCTGGTTGGTTTTGCGATGCGGTTGACCCCAGAAAGGCAGACAGCGTCACAGCAGTCACAGCACTGACCTTAGGCGAGACACACAGACCCAGAGAGCATGGGCGCGATGTCAGCCCAGCCTTAGGGCTGCTTAGCATAGGAAATATAATTTTAACCAGCTTGGAAGATGGAAGATGCCTGCAAGACATAATGTCATTCGCGGAACAGGTTCAACTCAGCGAAGCGAGAATCACGCAAGGAACCGACAGGGGTAAAACAGCGGCTCATGAATAAATAGTTCGACGGTCGGTGTTTATTTTTGGGACTTGTCACACTTTCCCGCCAACTTGATGTTTAACCACGAATCGCCATCTTTATCGCTCTCGGCATCGGCAGTCGGGATTCCTTTTTTGTGACAAGTAGTAAATCAGCGAGAGGACGGACTAGCTTCGAGGACAGAATAACGAGCTAGCTTTAGTCGCCAGGATCAATCTGACCCTGCGTGGCACGATCAAGACCGGATCGAAGACAGCCCCTGGACAACACATCTGAAGCTTGTTGGCTTACTCAGTCACGCTTCTCCTTTCGATCAGGGGCAATGCCAGTACAGGAGAATTTTAGAAGGCTGTGTTGCACGAGAACTCTAATACTGGATCAAAACCAACCAACGCAGACGCCTTCTTGTTCTTACAGCTAACTAGCTGTACTCTGTACCGGTACATCGCTTGGAGCTTAGGAAAGATGCATAGAAAAAAATAAAAAGCAAGGGGCTAGACGTGCTGACTGTTTACTTCATCCGGAGTAGCAGTCCGCGTTGACTGCGCACACGCCGCACAGGAAGAACTGTGGGCCACCGATCGACGCCTCGCCCTTGAGGCTTGACTTGAGATGCCCCAAGCATCCAGCTCTAGGATTCCGGTCCTGCGGGGTTGGATGTCCATGACTCCATTGTCCGCTAACCGAGTATTTGTCAAAAGAAAATCCCCGAGAATTGACCGGCAAGTGTCATCCACAGCTAACTTCAAGCTACACCAGTAACACCACAAAATGATGGTTCACCTCCGAGAAAAGGTTTAAGGCACTACTAGTCTATGGGGAAGCGAGGTGGATACTCGATCTTTTGCAAACTTCCACCTCATGACTCCGTACGGCGTACAAAATTCAAACCCATTTAACCTCATCTTTGAGAGATGAAGCTGCAGTGCAGTACGACTGTAACACTAACTCCAGTCCGCTTGATCGTGCCATGCGGTGTAACGCGCACGTACAATCCAGAAGCATTGAGCGCGCCCCCTTTCTTACGAGGAGAAATCGGGGATTTTTGTCTCGTTCATTCTGTCAATGTTCTTGTCGAATGTGTATGCCTCGCTAATGAAATGGACAGAATGGGTTTCACCTGGAAAAAGGTCGAAGAATACTGTAGAACAAGAGCATAGAGAAAAAAGAACCTGACGCTGGACACGGTCGATAGGCGGGAAAAGGCAACCTCCACTTTACGATTCTTCCAACATACAGTAGTAGTAGTAAACGCGCAGTCAAACTCAATAATAATCAACCGGAAATACTTCCTCAACCAGATCGATTAGTCTCATGGGTCATGACATGTCATTTCTAAGCCCTGTCATCTGCGAATCTCGACCTGCAGCAGACCTGCCCTGCATGATGTGGCTGCATCTGCTTACGCACGGAGTCCCGGGTTTCTTTTGGATATGTCAAAAACGTACCCCGAAGATCTCGACCACAACAGCTAGACTATCTGCTTACATTAGTTTCTATACAATTCTGAACTTGTACGTGTGTGAGTTTGATCTCCATCTAAAGTTTGGATATGATAGAGCATCCCGGCCAAAACCAACTCGGCCGAAAAGGGAAACTTCAACCCCTCGAGAAACGCTACCGAAATCTTCGAATATCGTTACCGTCAGATATTTCGTACTCCGTAGACTAGGTAGAGTGGAAGCAAGTTGGAAACAGGACTAGATAGGCCGCTCCATCCATTTCAGCCGAGTTAGACTAAAAGCAATGACCAAATTGGATGACTCTGGCATTCAACCTTTCAATCAAGTGCCTAGAGAGTCCTGCCGGATGTATGTATCCCATAATACAATGTCGCCAGTCAATGCTGTCAGGCCGATGTTGACGTTATTACCCAGGGAATGGCAGTACTGATCCATCCTATGCAAAATGTATACTTCTGCCGAGCTTTCTCGGTCAAGGTATTATCCATTGGCGGACACTTCTACCGACCAAATTTACTTCAGAATCCAAAACGGTCGTGCAGATAGCCGCTGCAAATCATCCAGCCGACTAATTCCAAGGCATATAAATTGAGTTCGGGTTTGAGGGTATATTGAATCACAATAAAACAGGCCACGCCCAAGTCCGTGTACCTTGGAAGTGAAGGAACACGGACAGTACAACAATAATCTCCACAATGCAAGCTGAAAAAAACAACAACACCACTCACAGAGCATTCAGGACGCTTTGAATCGCTGCAGTATTCGAATCTTCTCTCCGAGAAACGTACGCCCGCACCTCCTGCACGCTGAGACCGGCTTCTGGTGCTCCCGAGCCCCGTCCAGAGCCGGCAGTGGTAGCATTGTTCCCGGTTCCACCAGAAGCACCGCTGGCGGCTCCTCCCCGGATTCGTTCCTTCAGAGCCTCGGTACCGATCACGAACAAACTGCCGACTTCCAGCAGTACGTCCATCACGGACTTGATTTCGTCGTCGATGTTCCACGATTTGAGGAGGTCGGCGTACTGCGTCATGTCCTTGGTGACCATGAGACCACCGGGGCCGTTCACTAGGAATCGTTTGAAATGCTCCAGCAGAAGAGTGCGAACGCCGAGGGCGACTTCTGTAAGCAGCTGACGGATATTGGAACCGCTGGACGGTAATGACGTTTGCGCAACGTTGTGTAAGCGGGTTAAGAAGGTGCAGATTGCGGCAGCAGTCTAAGAAGTGATTGTTAGTATGTGTCCTTTTGCCAATCCAGAACGCTGGACAAGACTTACCGGCGTCTGCAAATTCTCCAACCATGAGGCATTGTCGCCTTCCCGAGGTCGGAAGTCATTCTTCTTCTGACCGGACAGCAACTTGCTGACCCACGTTAATGTCGCATCGACGGTCTTCTGCTCGATCGTGTTGATCTTCTCTTCTACCCGCATCGTCATCAGGTTGGTCTTTTTCTCCATTTCGCGGCGAATGGTGATGCTCCCAGTCGCGAGCGGAATAAGCACGGTGTTGATGCACATGACCATCAAGTTCATCGTGCTTATGGCTGTGCGGACAGTCGGTAAATAAGAAAAATCCGGCTCTGTCTTTCCCGATTCTTGCGATGTCGCGGCATCCAAAGCTGCGTCGAGAGAAACCTCAATATACCCCTCTCCCATCATGGAGAGCAGTAAATTCAACAGCGCAGCAACATCCTTGGGCGTTTCACTGCTGACACTGAGTTCTAATCCACGGCCAACTCCTTCAGCCAGCCACTTGAGCATACGCTTTGCATGAACCAAGCTCAACACACCATCCTCCTCCTCAAGTTTGATTTCCGTGGGCTTCAAAGAGTCTGTGGACTCCTTCAATCCTGCCACTTGCAGCAACATTCGCTTATGCGTTGGAGAGAATTCCGACGATTCCAAGCGATTAAGGTAGGCGTCCCGAGCGGAGGAGAGAAGTTCGCTTCCGGACTTGGCCAGCGATGCCATGAAGGTGGTCGCCGCCTTCTTCCGACGGGCGTGATAGGTGGTGAACTTGAATAGAAGGGAGGTATACAACTCCTCCAAGTTCCTTTTCTCTCTTTCAATGTAGGAAGATCCAACAAAGTAAGGCACGAAAAGATCTTCTAGTTGTTGATCCAGGATGAGGGCGGTCTGCGACGAAATGGTCTCTGGGTGTTCCGTTAAGCCGTGAGCTTTCAAATCATCAATCAGGGCGCTGATGTAGCTGCGTGAGCTCTGCAGCGCTCGCAAGAAAGCCAAGGACGAAACACTGTTGGCCTTCTCCAAGACCATTTCCAGCCTTTGCTGAATAGACTGTTGGAACACGCGCTGTAAGAATTTACCCAATACTTGTTCATAGTATGGGAAGGCTCTTTTGATGATTGCAGACTCCTCCTGAACGACAACCTTGACTTCGTCAACCAGCGACTGAAGGCTGGGTTCGACGCCCGGAGGGTCTGCATCGGGATCTGCGAGCTTTTCCCACGACTCAGGATCTCCACCCACTTCTTCCGTCACCAATTGACTTCGATCGATAAAGAACTGGTGCTGGTTGACGAATAGAGCAATAACACTGGCACCTCCGTTGAAGTCCTGGAGCACCGTGGCGCAATCCTTCATGCCCTCGAAGTTTGCTTTTCGGTAGAAATCATCAAACTGCTTCAAAAGGTCTTTCTCCAGTGTCTCCGAGAACTTCTCAATGATCTCTCTCGTATTTCGCTTAATGCCATTGTTGTTTCCGTTCATCTGCTCGTCCGCAGACGCCGCACCGTTTCCGTACGTCCCATTGCTCTTCCCACCGTTTTCATTCCAACTCTTGGGATCCAGTCTCTGGCTGATTCTCAGCAGCTGGCGCGCGATCTGGGCCGAGCGCACTTTGGCTTCTCCGGTGCCAGATCTCCGTAAATTCTCCAGCAGTGTGATCTCCCCTCGGTTGCTGACCTGATCCCAGCACTCGATCAGAAAGTGAGCATCAAGCGCTCGCCTTCTTTGTCTATCAATCTCTTCCAACCTCCGTCCAGTCTCGACGGCCATATTTCCAGTTCCCCCCGCAAAATCGCCGCTAGAGAGGCCCGCTCCATTTAGCGACGTATCCAATTGCTGGAAAGACTCGATAGTCTCCTTCAACTTCTTGCCCAGGGTATTCGAGTTTTGCGTATGTTGAGCCTCCGCCCTTCGCACGGCTGCCGACAGCTCATTTTCACGGATCTCAAGATCGCCCGACAGCTCATTCAATCGACTTTGGGCATGCTCGAAGGTTCGAATGAGCGGTTTGGGGTCAAATGGCTGGTTTCCGCCGGTCGCTCCAATGGCCGAGCGGCGGTTCGAAATGGCGCTATCGGATAACGACTCGATGAATTCCTTGACTATGAAGTCACGACTGGAGAAATCCTCGAGGGTAAAGCTGGGTCCTTTGGGGAACACGGAGCGGGACGTGGGGTTTATGGGCGATGCATTGTCCGGCATTTTTGCAGCTGGAGACGTGGTCTCCTTGCCAGCATGGAGAGTAGAACGATAATTTCGGTGAGTGCGATTCTCAAAGAATTGGCTAGAGGTGGAAGTTGTGGTAGTGTTTCATCTTCAACGGACGGATTGAAGATGGATGATCTGGGGGGGGGGGAAGCTGACTAGTCTCCATGTGAATGAGTTCCGCGGAGGTAGAAGGTCTCTGAAGTGCCTGAGGTGTCTGTTGCCACGTCTTGCGGTCTTACAGCCACAGCCACAGCCCACGTTCCTTCTATTTCCAATGTCGATACTTCCCATTCAAAATCAATATCAAATGTATTGCATGATTGTAGAGTATATACTGAAATTACATGGAGACAATAATAATCTTTTTTACGTCCATCTGTTCCCCATCATTTCCCCTTGGTTTTAGATGCATTGAGATCACTTGAAGCCAAGAGACTCTCCATGTACTTGATCAATACTTGGCAAAAGAAAGAAAAAATTCTAAAAATGCAAATAGAAGAAAACAAGGCTTCAGGCGGCAAAATAATAACATGTCATTCACTTCCAACAGTTTCGTATATATATTCGTGAACACTGCCCCGAGGATGACGTGGGAAGTGTGGCCGACGTAACAGGCAACAGCAGCATCGGAAGCTTCCTCAAAAAGCCAGCCTTTCCCGGCGACTGAACCAAACACACACCCTTACATCCTTCCAAGTTCCCACGCCGCTGCTTACCAAACAGCAGCTGCAAGATTACGATTCGATGGTCTCTAGACGGGATCAAGAACTCCTCAGGGAGGACATTCGCTCCCGCGGAGGGAAGCTGAGCAAAGCCGATCGTGAATCCATCTTGAAGCCGTACCTACCAGATCCCTCCGACCTGCAACATCGACCATCTCAACGACGCAAAAAGACTCCCAAGAAGACTCCCAAGAAAACCCCAATTCGGACCTTCCTCAAATCTCAACTCTACCAATTCACCTACAGCATCACCCACATTATCTTTGGCATCTGTGTGCGTCTAATCCAAACATATCATGCTGTCGTGGACCGCATCCTCGCTATTGTCTACTACCACCACCGCACTCCGGAGTTGATCCGAAAGGATGTCAAGGGCCTCAGTCGCTTACCGGAGCATCTTAGCGTGGTGCTATCGCTACGGAAGGAGGATGACGCGCTGGCTGTGTTGATGGATGAGGTGGCAGAATTGGCCGCATGGAGTGCATGCTCTGGCATCCCCCAGTTGAGTGTTTACGAGAAGAGCGGTGTGTACCTCGACTCTGTGAATCAAGAGGAGGTCGCTAATTGTGTTTTTGTCTAGGAATCCTGAAATCATGCATTCCCACCCTCCATCGGGTCATCACCGCCAAGCTCTCCTCTTATTACGGTTCCCCCTCCCAGCAACCTGCCCTCCGACTCTTTGCTCCCCACCACCCTATCTACGAAGTTGCACAGAATGGATCTTCGACAGACAAATCAAATAACGATTCCCTTACCCTACTCCTCCTGTCCGCCACCGACGGTCGCGAGACCTTTGTCGATTTGACCAAGACACTGGCGGAGATGTCCCAGAACGGCAAGTTGTCGCCGGAGGATATCACCATAGAATTGGTCGACGCCGAGATCAGCGAGATCACAACACACCCTTCCCAGTCAGGCACGTCAAGCCCTGTGGGGAAGAATATGAATGGCAAGGTGTCCAACATCCCCTCGATGAAGCCTGAACCTGATCTTCTGTTGGTGTTTGGTCCGTTCCTGAGACTGGACGGGTACCCACCATGGCATATCCGGTTGACGGAGATGTACTGCACGGGCGACAAGAGCAACGGCATGACCGGCTTTGGCGAGGCGGTCGAGTATCAGGGTTTCTTGAGAGGGTTGTGGCATTACGCCGGAGCTCAGATGAGGTTTGGGCGGTGAAGGATTTTGCCCATGGACTGTGATTGTGTTTGTACTGTACTTCAGCATTTCTCTTCTAAATGTTGTGTTCCCTGGTGACTACAGTATCAAGACGTGGTGTTAGCGGCTATCGTTTATTCCATCAGGAGAAAAGGCTGGAGACGACGGGAGGGAAGGACGAGTGATTGTTGTGTTATTACGTATACCCATCTAGAATTGCAGAATTTGTTACTTGATTCAGTATTTTTTCTAACTTCTTGGAAAATGGGTATCATATGCGAATAGCAAGAAGGCTGGAGAAAGACTCCATTCACCGGACCATGCCGCTGCGTGGCGATGTCCACTTGATAGAGATCGTGTCTGTCAGTTTCCTGGCCAACTGCTACAGTACCGGAATTGCATTTCCGAAACGACTACGTACGTAGTCCTTGTGGCAGTTTCTCAAGCGCAGAGATATCCTTGTCCCCAGCATGTCCAGATTGTGACACTGCCAGTTTAGACGAGTCATTGCTCCCATGGCTGCTGGACCTGCTAAACAACAACCTCTTGATGAGAGACCCGCGACGTGGACCGGCACCACTGCCATTCGGCTCGTTCTCCAAGTCAGCAGGGAGGGTCCCCTCCGAACGCTGCTGCGCCAACTCGACCAGGCGATTCAGAATGTGGAACTCCAACTTCAGCTTCACACTGTACACGACCCCCTTATACGCCGTCTGCACATCGTAATGACCCGAATACTCCAGCCCGAGAATGGTGACATCCAACAGAACCACCACGACATTCACATAAATCAAATGCAGCATCAACGTCTTCCTCGCCGCATCGCCATGCAAGTGTCCTCCCTCGGGTCGGAGCGTCTTCACCGTCTCGAAGACATAGACCCCCGAAATCAGCGACTCCTGGACGAAAAAAAGCGTCACCTGGAACTTCTCGTAGATGGCATACGCATGTACGAAAAAATGCCGGGATGATTGGCTCGATGAATTGGCGCCGTAGCAGAGCACCGTCGTCGGGATATGACCGACCACCGCGTTCACCACGATCATGACCAGGACCGCGCGGAGCAAGGCCTGCCGATGAACAATCAAGTGCAGACGCGAGTACAGCACCATCGACTGGCCGGTGACCATGCAGCACCAGCCGACGACGATGAAGGTGGCATAGAGATAGGCGGGGATGGGGATGGTGGAGGCGACGGAGTGGTTGGTTGAGAAATTCTTGAACGTGAACCCCATCGAATACACGGCGATTCCCCAGGTCGACACGCAAAAGCTCCAGAAATAGAGCCCGCTGCGCTTCTTGAAGGTGGTGAAGATGATCAGGTGGAGTTCCAAGACGTTGTACAAGGCAATGGCCAGGAAGCTGGTGATCACGTAGGCCACCGAGGGGCGCAGGTCGACGAAGATCCCATTGCCATGGTCGGACACGCTCATTTTCGCTCGATAGGAACCCCCTTTTTCAAGACGAATTGATTATTATAAATAACAGCCATCCGATATAGCTCCAGAGAGACTACTGGAAAACCGAGAGCTCATGATGAGCGATGAAACCCGAAGTGTAAGGGAGGAGAAAAAGAAGAAGAGATAGAATTGACAAGAGAAGATCCTGACCACAACAGTATAAACTAGCAAGTGGAATAATCTCAACATGAACAGGGATTTTTAATAGACTTTAAATGATGCCAGCCATAGAGTTTGGGGGCAGAAATGATGGGCAGCTAGCGTTTAGCCGTCATGGCGTCCCAATAGAATGGTTTAAGTTAAAGCCTTGACATGGATAATGGCGCAGCTTTACATGTGATTCGATGTGAGAGCTACGGAGTACGGAGTACGGTGGTATGTGACATCATCGATATTTCTTACTTTCTCCATCGGATAAAGGGCTCCCTTCCGAGAACAGGTGTCAGGTGACAGGGAATCAATCTTTCCTTGCCTAGAGTCTTCATACCAACAGGCCGAAATCATCGGATGGATCATAGGTGGCGTTCAAGATCGACTGGTTTTCATGATCTTTGATTCGCTGCCTCTAGTCTGTGCTTAGAGCTCTCCCAAAGTCCGATCTTTGAAGCTGCCCCGGGTGGTCTCCACTAACGATTACGCTATGCAATGATAATCCCTGTGTCCTGTGGCCAGATCAAGGACAAGCTAGCAGCATATCAACCTGTTTACAACTTACAACACTCAACTGCGCATGCAGATCTGTCAAGAGCAAGTCCCAATCGGGTTGCATCAAAGGATCCCCAAATAGTTGCTGCTCCTGGCTGAAATTGATACTCGATAGGTAGTTAGTAGGTAGTTACTATCCGCGAAGTAGCCAGGTAGAAAGCTGGTCAATCAACTTTAAGAGGTAAAGCCATGAGTGTCGTCGGCTGAACGCGATATGACAGCTGGAATGGCATCGTCCCCCACATTGCTGGGTGGATTTCGTCTGCATTTTGCCGGGCACGACCACTCAACATGCGTACCTGCCGCAAATTTACTGATCAATTCGATCTACGTGATACATGAGTTGATTGATGGTGTGTATATAGTCACAGACATGTCCATTAAGATATGTAAGATGCGAAAATATCGAGACAAAATCTACCTGAATATAGCCCTTCCCCAAGCTCATAAGGAAGATCCCAGACCAGTTCTGTGTTCCGTCACTAATGTCTTCATACTCATACCAAGACCGAATTAGATCAATCGGTGCCGATTGATTTGTCTTCCTTGGCTCAGGGCCAAGCAGGCGGTAGACAGAGAAAAAAGCTCGTATCGTATAAACCCAGTGAACTCCAATGCCGTAGGCACAAACAGGAAAAAAAAAGGTGTGGTAGCTGTAAAGTAAAAGAAAAACTCCGTCGAGATGCTCGCGGTGGTATTAAACTCTGAAACAAGCGGTATATCATATGTCGTATGTCGTTGGCGTTTCTTTCATTCATTTCATTCCAGTTCAGTCAGTGCGGTTGCTCCTGACTCTGGCTGGCGAGCTAGTGTGTCGATGATATGTCGAGGATAAATTTCGCTGGAACATAAAATTTTCGATCGATGAGGACCCGGTAATTCCAAGGTCCTCCACTAGTTCAAGACTTTTAGGCACCCTGCTCTCGGAAGCCCTGACGACCATACTGCCCTGATCGGGGGCACCTTGCCACTGCGAAGCTTGACCCTTGGCGCACTCCACGCATCGCACGACTTCGACTCCTGTATCCGTAACCCCCTCCACGGCACAGCAGGAACAGATCTTCCGTCGTTGTGCTTCAGCTCGACGGGATTCATCGCCATCGTCCTGGACCACGTTGGCGGCCGAAGAATCCAAGAGTTCCACGTCCACATCTGCCAATCCGCGGCAATCGATAGCATCACATTGGCGCAAGCAAATATAACATGCCCGCTGGCCGCAGAGATCACAGTTCGCGTAGGCATCGAGAACCTCTCGAGTCGTGGGTCTGCGATAACAGATATGACACGGTCGGAGAGAAGAGGCGGACGTCGTATTTGTTTGCTGGTGATGCGGATACGAAAGGGGGACCAATGTCTTCGGCGAGACAGGCGGCGACGAGAAGTTGTGAGTTGACGGGACGCAGATGCTGGGCGAGAGAAGTTTGGCCTGTGCTGCAGCGGCAGCACTTGGTGGAAATCCGAGGGGCCATTGCTGGGAATGAGGATGGAGATAGGTTTGTTGTTGTGGCTGTAGGACTCGGCGTTTCCGAGGCAAGCAGCGAGGTCGAAAGGAAAGCTCGTCCCCCTCAATTGGGGCAAGGGGGTGGTGTTTCGACCGGTTCCCGTCGGGGCAATCCAATCGGATCGAGGAGTTTAGAGGATGGAATGGCGAGGCAATGAATGAGCTACTGTAATTGACATACATGGTCGAGTTAGCAATCGTGTCCAGGTCTCTCTCTCGATGGCGGTTTCGCGTGTTTCCTTGTGTCTTTGCCCTCCTCAGGGTGGAGTGGACATGGTGACGGGAAATACTTACGCATGGCCTAAATTTACGACCTCATCCTGGTCCCTCTTCCGTTTCTTCAAGCTGGCTGCAGAAGAAAAATCATCGACAGGGACAGGATCAGAGCTGATGCCCGGCATGGTGGTTGGAGCGGTGGTTGCGAGGCAGTTGGATAAATTCATGGGCAAGCAGAAGCTGAAGAAAAGGAAAAGAAGGAGGTAAGAGCGAAAGAGAAAGATAGAGGGGAGGAGAGGAGAGGAGAGGGAGAGAAGGTTTCCTTGGGTCAGGAACCGCTAGACTCTAGTTAGTAGTTTAGTGGGGCCTCGTTGAGGTGGTTCCTCAGAGCGGCCACTGCGGAAAACAAAACACGCTAGCCAATGCTAATAATCATGCTGTTTACGGAGCAGTGTGGGATTTTTATATATATTACATACATATACACGCAATAAGTGGCAGTATGTCGCTTGTTTATACTGTATAGTTTCTTATATAGATCTCTACTCATCTACTGTACTCATCTCCACGTCTCTAGTCAATGCCATCGAGCCGTGCTTGGATTGTCCGCTCATCGAATCGTCCACCTTCTCCAACGTAATTTCGAAGCACCTCAAGCGTCATCAATCGACGGGGAGCCTTTCTTCCCGTCATCAGCTCGAACTGTGCGATGCCCTGCTCCGTTACATTCTCCAATCCGTCCACCAACACCCACGGTCGGCCTGTCTCGCTGCGGATGCGACGCATTTGTCGCAGCAGCGGAGTGTCGAGGGGCTTATATGCCAGCTGTGTGTCTCGGTCATTGACTCGCTCTAGAAGGCCAATAAAAATACCCGAAAAGGACTCACCTCAAGCACCACTCCACCGGTAGGGCTTCCCAACCACTGTACCGGCATTTCAAAGTTGGCGGGAGGTTCGCTCCCAGTAGGATCGGCCGGAACACACGAAGCGATCAGACACGGAGGAGATGCGTCGGAGGGCCACTCATCTTGTGCCGACCGTAGTACCCTGACGACCTCAGCCGAGTCCACCTGCGAAGAGGCCCAGGAATTGAAATGGTTGGCCACACTCTCAGCCCGCGACAGCGTCCGGTTGTAAATGAAGATCTTACGACAGCCCAGTCGTAGCATGGCATAGATGGCCGACCGCGCCATACCTCCCGCACCGATGACCAATCCCGTCGTTTTCAGCGGACTGATGGCATTGCGGGGAGAAAGATTGCGACTGAGACAGGTCATAATGCCCACCCAGTCCGTGTTTTCGCCGTACCAGGCCAAGACACGGCCGGCCTGGTTGCGCCGGCTGGCTTGCTCTTGCAAGGGAAACATGGTCCCGTCTGCCCGGGCCCGAAGTGGCATGATCGTGTTGACCGCCCCGATTGCCTCGGCATGCCGACTCTTAGCGGCGAGTTTTTGGAAGACTTCAACTCGGAAAGGCTGGACGATACTAGCACCTCCGAAGTGCGGATCACGGCCCAGCCGGTCCAATGCTGCGAGGGAGGTAGATTCGGGGATGCTGTAGGTGTGGCTCATGCCACAGTGGCGGTGGGCAGCGTTGTGCATCGCAGGGGACAAGCTGTACGCTACACTGGCACCGACAATGTAGAATTGTAACGGATCCAGGACGTAACTCTGGAAAAGTGCCTGCACGGCATCTTGCGCTGTGATCTGAGGGTCACGCCCATGGTCGTACCGACGTTTGATCGCTGGATGTGTGACGGATGTGAGAATGGTATTGAAGACCTGAGAGGTGCGCCCGAGCGGGCCGATGTTGTACGCAATGATGGGTATATGGGTCCCCGGTATCGACCGGATTCTGTTAGTAAACTTCACAACAGCATCATTGTCTTCTCGCTCCGTCGCTACGCGCAGCATGCGAACCAACTGGCACCCAAGTTTTTCTGCCTCGAGGTAGAGCGAGACACAACCCTCATCCTCCCACGACACGCGAGAAGACGATTCAAACACATAGTCACCGATGATTTTTGTCGGTCCTCTGCTGCCGATGACCCGATTCAGGAGCGATTGATCCTGTCCCAGATCCACGGCCAAGTATTCCACCGCCAGTCGAAGACCATGCTCGAGAATGTCAAAGTAGAGATTGCGAACCTGCACAGAATAAGGGTCATTACCCCCAATACCCGACGAAGAGGTATCCACGGAGAGGGTAATTGGGGTGCGGGCATTTCTCCGGAGCAAGGAAACCTGCTTGCTCACGATGCTGGCCATCGTCGGGCCCCAACGGTCTACGCAGAGCTCGATGGCGTCGCCCCCGGACTCAAGGTCGACCAGATTGATTGCGCCCTCGATCATATCGGAGGAACGGATGAAGATGGCATGAGTGTACGATCGGAGTTCTGGAGGTGTCTCGAGCAAGGCAAAGGGTGAGTCGTAACTGGCTTGGTTGGCATCTACGCCCGTCACAAGCCGCACGAAACGTGTAAAGTCCTCTTTAACCTCCTTCAGCTTGAACGAGTAGTCCGCACTGCGTCGATCTGGGATGACCTCTTCCGACTGAGCCAACGCACTGGAGCGATCTTCCACATTGTAGAACTCGAAATTGCTGCACGTCCGGTGTACAGGGTCACTTTCACAGAGTATCCGGACGGCCTGATCGTCCAGTCCCAGCAAGCGCTGAATGCGGTCCATATCACGCAGGAGATAAACGACGGGATTCGTCGAGGAGTATGTGCGGAGGTGTTCTTGTACCGGTCGAGTAAGACTGCCCAGGCCACATTCAATGACGCAGCGGGTGCGGTGGTTGTCGAGCATCATCTTGAGAACCTCGATGTCGCGACGCTGGAATTCCTGGCTGCCAAACTTTTGAAGATATTCATGGCGCGTGACACCGGTCACCTCTTTGAAGTAGTGGTCTTCGGTGACAAAGCGGCGTTTCAATGCAGCGGCCGCGACGAAGCCCATGGAGCGTTTGCCGCATCCGCGGATGCCGACCAACACCAGGGAGGCATCGGGCTCGAAGTTCCGGCGATAACTGGTATTTGGACGTTGATGCATAGTGTTGACGTAATTGAACTTGGGTCAAATCTCGAGCAAGAAGCGTTCAATGCCACCTGAAAATGCACCTAATTCCAATCCGTGATTCTGTAGAGTGGAATGGGTGCGAGAAGATGCTATCTGTGGTGAGCAACATCTACAATCGCCATATTCGACCGAGTAATTGCGGAGGATCTTTCAAAGTGAATGTATATGGAGAGTGAGAGTTTCGACTGCTGCCTTAACTGGGTGGTTCAATTGTCCGAAATCCGTTTGGGTGGAGTAAGAAGCACCGAGCAATTCTGGGGGAGGGGATCGATGAACTGTGAGAGGTAGTAAGTAGCTAGCAATTGTAAATATGGTATTATATCTGTGTCGCAGACACAGAAGTGCCGATGGGCAGTTGCTCGGTTCATGAGGACTGGTCACAGGCATTGTTGCTTTTTGCTTCTCCGGATCGAGACTGCAACAAACCGGTATTGGTCCCTCTCACGTGATGGGAGGCTTGTCTCCCGGCAAAGCACTTAGCCGTCCCACTGCACTTTTCATTCTTGGAGGTGGTATGCTTTGATGACGAAGGACATGGCGACTGAAACGACCCCAACTTCCAAGAATATATTGGTCAACAAACTCGAAGCCACCTCAATCAATGGTTTCTTCGCACTTTCTGGAAATCATACCATTGCCCCAGGCGCAAGTACATGTCTTTTTCCATAAAACGGAGGTGAGGACGGGCAACTCCCCACTGCCCTGAATTCGTAATTCCGCACCACGTGGGGCGGAAATGTCGTTCCCAGTGTTCCCACACTCGATGTATGGAGCATTCCGTATCATGCGGCCAGAACTGTGAAATTGTGAATCGGCCTTCCGGTTCTCGGACCTATCGGGCCGATCAGTCCGAAATAAGGGAATTATCGGCTGTGAGATTGGTTGGTTGGCAGTCCTCGGATTTTTCTACCAGCTGCGTTGATGATTAACATATCGGTTCTCCAAGGTCATACCATACAGTATTTACGGTAACTGTCTTCAATCCTCGCAGGCAGAAATATGACACCATTCAATGACCATATGAATCCAGAACTGTGACTGCTGAAAAATACAAGCGAAAAGTTATGGAGTCATGGAGACATGGACAGTTGTAATCCAAAATACCGTGGCGGATAACAATGTGGGGAGCCGTGGGGAAGAGACCGGATGACTTTGACGGCATCCAACTTCACACCAGGACCACTTCCCGACTTCCTCCCCGATAATCTCGACCCATCTGGCTCTGCCTCGGAATCCCATCGCTGCACTGCCCCTAGTTCGACTTGTTCTTATCTATTCGCCCGTGACTTGTTGCAGAGAACCTGCGTGGGTGCAAGCCGATGTTCATGCGTGATTAATTCCTGTTGCTGTTCGCTAGTTAAGCAGCGTCTTCGGTCTTTTATCGACCAGCGAGGCATGCAAGAGAACACTCCAAGCCATTGGCAACTCTCCCATCTTTAAACAGACCCTACGCCCATTCATGTCTTCACCAATGCGTCGGACCTGCTGACGTGCGACAATCGCTTCCGTTGGACTTTCGTCTCTACATGGCGTGCTCTGTCCGCCTAAACTGAAATCCTCCATGGACGAGGGCTCTGATCCTAAAGCCCCTCGACGGAAGAGGGTTTCCAGAGCCTGTGACAGGTGCCGAAGCAAAAAGGTTGGTTTGAGTCACTACCTGCCTTGTTGCAGATATTGTTGTTTTGCCCCGCTGTTTACTCGCGGAAAGTGGCCGCTCCCCGGTCGCCTTGCCGATGCTGTTCGCTCTTCTTGACACCTTGCGACTGTTTCTGACATGAATCTTGCTCACTAGGATAAATGCGATGGCATCCGTCCGTCTTGCTCCGCCTGTCAGGCCTCCGGCCAGACCTGCTCGTATGACCCTCATGCGAAGAAGCGCGGCTTGCCAGAGGGCTATGTCCGCGGCCTGGAGAAGCTTTGGGCATTATCGCTTTGCAATGTCGATGGTTTGGAAGATACCATCTTGACCATGCTGGGTACGACCGCTGAATCCGCCGGCCGGAGGAACAAATTAATGAATTTATGGACCGACGATAGCGCATCAGAAAGCTTACACGAATCCTGGAAGACAAGTCGGCTCTTCGGTGCGCTGGAAAAGATGCTATCCAACAGCGACGGGGCACCAGCAGCAACTGGCAAACGACCTCGGGATGACAATCAAATATCTTGTGTCGGCGCAGAAGGTGAATGGGGGTTTCGCGTGGGCAGAAGCTCGACTCCTCTGGGACCCGATGCCCCACGGGTGGTCGAGCCCCATGGATCTCTCTCTCATAAGAGGGCCCGGTTATCTGCCCCATCGGACTCACGGACTGTGGCACATACCGCCGGCAGTTCGCATCCACTGCATTTGCCGCCCCAGGCTTCTCAACTGCTGGACATCTATTTTGCCGTCACCCACTCCTGGTTTCCAATAGTCGCGAAGCACAACATTCTTCGGGCATCCTACCTCTATGCCAATGCTGAATTCTCTGTGGCCAATGCTTCTCCTGGATCAGGCGACCATGCAGCCCTGTGGGCTATCCTCAGCTATACTATCGCCCAATCACGTGGGCCGCCAATAGATGGAATGCCTAGTATGCTATCGAAGACCAAGGAGTACTACTCGGTTGCGCGGAAGTTGATCCCATCCGAGAAAGAACGGTATGAGTTGGGCCATGTTCAGGCTCTTCTTCTGCTGACCCTGGTCAATATCGGATTGGAAGATTGGACCGCTGCATGGCTGCTGAGCGGCCAAGCGGTACGCATGGCCATCGCGATGGAACTGGGAACCTTTTCCGAGACCAGACGATCCGAAGAGCTAAGGCAAGGAAAGGCGGTTTTCTTGGGGTGCTTTGTGATTGACTCTCTCCTATCCTTTCGCTTGTCCCGAAGTCCTTGCATGCGGCCGAAGGATTTGGCGACTGTTGGCTTGTTGGAGGAAGATGGGCTTGAGGAGTGGAATTCCTGGGCGGATGTCCTACCGCAGACAGGTGCTGCGCCAGGCAAGAACCCGCCCCGTCGAGGACCATTACTAGCTTTGAGCTGCTTCAATCGCTTGGTCGAGCTGGCCAGTGTCTTGAATAAACTCGCGCGCGATTCGTCGGCTGGACCCGATGTGCATACTTTTGCCCACCAACTCGTACAGGAGCTGAAACAGTGGGACGATCGTCTGCCACTGGGATGTCGCCTGATCGGGCCGGAGAGTATCTTCCCTGAGCGGCATTCGGCTCTACTTCCTCACCAGAGCTATTTGTGTCTGACGTATATCGCTACTCTCATGTGGCTATACCTGCGCCTTTCCACCCGCGAGCAGAACCTCCATCGTTCGCAGCGGCCTGCAGTCGAAGGAGCTAAGAAATTGCTATTCCGGACCTTGCCGATGTTATCGCAGCATTTGGAGAACTTCAAGGTCTGCGGCCTACCGCCGATCTTCGAATTCGCCCTTCGAACCATCGCTGAGCAGGCTTTCACATTGCGGAAGAGGATTGAGCCTGACACGTTTCCATTTTTGCGGTGGTCAGAAGCGCTTCTGCAAAAGACAGGGGAACTCAGCGCTTCATGGCCCGTTTACCAGTCTCTCAACGTCACCATCGATCGTTGGCAACAGCTGAACAGCCTGTCCGAGTCGTCGTCTGTGGCGTTTCAAGCGCCAGTGATAGATACCTTGCGGTTCGCTCACGGATCTTTCAACCGCTGGGCTGGGGATGCCATGGCATTGACAGCGACGGGACAAAGGGGCCCGGAAAGCGACCTGCCAATCCATCGTCCAGGGCCCGGTAGTCTTCTGTCAGACAACGCCGACTCGGAAGATACATCCTCGATCATGGGCATTACCATCCCCGCCGATGGGCAGTACATGACCCCGAAGGATTCGGCGATGGAGAATGTGGATATTCCCGTCATGGACACGTCTCTTCAACGGCCTATAGATGGGTCATCAACGTTCTCGGACAAATTCGCTTCGCGCAATCTGTCCGAGACAGTACTGCCACCAGCAACGCATCCCCATCCGCCCACTCCTGATTCGTCCGCCTTCAACAACATGAATCCTGGCCCTGCTGCTGCTCCTGATCGGTCTGTACTTACTGGTGAGAGTTTGATGCCCCATGCCGGACCGAATCAGACCGAGTCTCTTGATGCAACTGGCGAGATGGATGCCATTTTTAAAGACCTTGCATATCTCGACACTACCGAGTGGGCCACCACCCGAGAGGCCGGATTGAAAGACTTTGGGTTTATTGACGACAGCACTTTTCAAGCGTTCTGCAACGATCCCGATCGTCTGGCAGGGTCGCAGCCGTTGGTTCATCCACCATCCATTGCGGACATTTGGCCTCCGCCCGGCTTCTTCCCGGAGACGTTTCAGGAAAGCCCCGAAGAGACGGTGGATGGTTGATCGGGGGAGAAGTTGTCTCCATCCGGTGAAATTTTTCATCGGTTCTGATGTATCTCCCGAGGCATAACGACGTGATGAATTTCTCTCGTGCATCTTATTTGTTTTCATTTGTGATACCCAATGGTGAGTGGTTTTAATGAGCTTGAGCCTTATTGGGCAATTTTACTCACCTTGTCGGTTCAGATCGAGATCGTATAAAAAGGACTTCTCCTCCAGTTTCGTGAAAACTTATAATTCTAATACCCAGTTATGGACGGAGTTCGAGCTACACACCTTTTTTCCAACCACCTCTCCGCCTGACGCTTGACAGACAAAATGTCGACACACAAAAAAACATAATTAAATACAGCCCCAGATGCATGATAGGGGTAGCTCTATCATTCGAAGTGGGGAGAGAGCCAGTCGAGGCCGAAGACGTTCGAGAAGTGGATTAGCCCATACGATCTATTCTGGTCATCGCAGCCATCTATAGTATATACTTGGCCTCGTTTGGATACATGCATGTATATAATAATTTTGCTTGTACATATCAACGGGACTGTATCATGACGTACGTATGTAATAGCCAGGGGATGCAGACGCATTTACTAGATATATAATATAGCCAACAGGAATCGAGAAAGTACAAAGAATTGCGAACGACTCAGTCGGAAACAGGGCAAACGGTAGACAGAGAATTCACTTGAGTTTCTATTATCTATGTAGGGGCCGATCAATGCTTTTTGTTTTTTTTCTCTCCCGCTGGCTGTCACCCGGTCCCAATAACGGTGACTTCCAGAACCAAAAACCCAACGTATGCAGCCAGTAGCAAACCGCCAACCCAGCGAGTGGTTCGAGGTCCCAATCCAATCCAAACGACCAACGTCATGGCGACAGTCGAACCAACCATGACTCCCAACTCGACGAGATTGGCCGATTCCCCGTCGTACTCTCCCCCGTTGACGACCCACAGGATGCCCATGCAGAGACTCAAGAGGAAGACGTTGCTTCCGACGGTGTTGGCAACGAGGATGCCGGCGTGGCCTTTGTATCCGCTGATGGTGGCGATGAACTTCTCCGGTAACGTGGTTGCAATCGATAAGATCACGACACCGAAGACAATGTCGGATATTCCGAAGAAATCCGCAATGGCCGTAGCAGCGTGCGAGAGCACGTAACTGCTCAGGATGATGCAGAAAAGTCCCAAAACGAGGTAGCAAGCGTGATACGCGAGGCTGTCCCTGAAACGCGGAACGGTGCGGAAGTTCGACGAGGCTGACGAAGATGAAGACGATGATAGCGAAGATGTGTGTACTACTTCCTCAGTAGTAGGTAGTAGTAGACTGGTCCTTTCGTTGACCAGACTGCTGCGCTCTTCATCATGGAGAATCCGTTCATCATCGGTGTCCGAGTCGGTATCGGAATCCGAATCCGACAGGGCTTCTTCCGGTGCGATCAATCGTCCTCTGCTGATCGTCCATGCAATCACGGCAATGTAAACGGCGAAAAAGGCAATCGAGAATCCACCCAGCACTTTATAGTGAAGAACTCCTGAGTTGTTGAAGCCGGCACAGATAGCGATGACCGTCGTCCAGACGAGTAGGATTAGGGAGTAGATCCTCGAGCTCGGGTCGAACACGAGCTCGTCGGCATGTTCCGATCGAAACAGCAGGCCCAGCGAGAAGGCGCCGAGGATATTGGAAATGGTTGACCCGACCACATTTCCAAGTGCAAGAGAGGATCGATGCCGAGATAAAGAGATGATGACAATAGCTAGCTGTTATTTCTAATAATTTAGTTTGCAGATACGACCAAGTGGGCAATAATATATATACTATACCTCTTCCCATTCCCCTCCCGCCGTCAGCAACCCAATAACCACTTCTGGGATTCCCGTGCGCTTCGCAACCACAGCGGCATGATCGATGAATTTGTCCGCTCCAATCTCAAGCACAAAAAGTGCGCAGACAAATGAAGCGATGGGGTAAGTAATATCCGAGGCACTCCCGTCCACTATCATGATGATAGACGTATACGTCAATTGTCTCTGTTGAGGATTTCATAGTTCGTGATTAAGCTGGTAAAATTAAAATTGTCAACGATGATGAGTCTATGAGATGTTGCTTGACGGCGGAGTTGTGCGGGTCCGGCGGGTCCAGGTACGTCTGGATTAACCCAATGGGCTTTAGCCTTTAAAGCTACCGAAGTTACCCGACCAGAATAGCACACGAGAGCGGTGAATTGCGGCAGTATCCCCACAACGATATTGAATGTGGTAAATTCGTAAGATCTGCACTTATATATCTCTCCATGAAATGATACCATGGACTAATGCTTCTGAGAGAAATGCTCTTCAACGCCCTCATCCGCACCCACCACATCACATCCCGCAAGAAGGTCGCCGCTTTAAAGCGCGCCGCCGACACCCACCAATGTTTCGTGCTTCTTCGATCCGGCGGCTGTCCGGGAATCATGTACGTGGAAGGTCGGGAGAAAGACCACGTCGAGTCCTGGGTTGGCATTGTGCGGAAATTGCGGTACAAAGACTTTCAGCTCGTCACGAGACCCGGGCCTTTGGAGAATGAGAATGAGCAGCAGCCTGACTCTACCAGCCAATCCAAGAAAAACGATGCGGATGAAATTGGACTGTCTGAAGTCGAGAGCGTCAAAGAGTTTGGCAGTTTGATGGCGGAGAGGGGAGTATGGAAATGGTGGAGGAAGGGGATGGGTTATGCCAGCTAGCAATGCTTGCGATACTCTTTCAGGGGAAGAAATGGGAAAAAACACAAACGACCTACGATACAAGGCGATCTCATGATCTTACCACAGCACTTGATCTCTCGTCATATCTATTCCAGAAATAGAGCTCTATGAGCAACTGTAACCCTCAGCCTCGCAACTCCTTCGCCAAAACGCCACACCCCGAAACAGTAACCTAAACCCGGTGATCACAAACCCCCGACTGCACCTGGACCCCCCTCGCCTCCTCCAACGCAATCCTGGCGGCCTCCTTCACCACCTTCCCCTCGTTGACCGCATCCGCGACCGCCTTCACCGCAATCCCATGCTTACTATCAGCGATAGCAGTCCTCTTCAACGCAATGTCAGTCCGAAGCCTCGCCGTTTCGATGATCTCGACCGTCTTGGAAGCCTCGGCCTGGATCTTGCGAGACTTGGCCGTGGCCTTCCTCGCGACCTTTTCGGCTTTCTTAGCGTCTTTGAGGGCCTTTTTGGCGTCTTTCTTGGCACGCTTGATTTTCTTTCGGAGCGGTTCGCCTTGGACGGCCTCGGTCTGGGAGGCGGTGAGGACTTTGCGGAGGGTAGATCTGAGATTGTTGCTGTAGGGCCATCGTTAGTATGGGGAGTTATGCGTAAAGCTGACGCGGATACGGTACGGTAACGTACATCATCTGCTCGCGCTCCTCCTTGACCTTCAGCTTCTGCACGAAGGACCGTTCGTCGTCCGCTTCGTCGAAGCAGCCACAGTTCAGGTAGGCGGGCGCATCTTCGACTCGTCCTCCTCCGCGGTAAGCAGGTGGTGGGGCGGCCTGCACAGAGTCATATTCATATTGCAGAGTAGCCGTCTTTTCGCCACCCCTCGGCTGGGAGGGGAGTCGGAATGCGGGTGGTTGGATGGCAGTCATCTTGCTGTCGATAGATTGGTTTGAGGATTTGCGAGCTCGATTGTATTCTCTATCGAAGGTACAATTGCTCTTAAGCGAGGAGCGAGAAATTGTTGTCGAGATAGTGTGGAAAAAAGAGGGGGTTGAAGCTTTTGTTTATCTTGTGATATCATTTCCCATCATAGACTTTCGTCGACAGGGGGCATTGATGGCTGTAAGGCTTGGTTGTGATAGTAAGCTTTGGGGGGGAATGCCGTGGTTACCACGGAATCACGAGGTCTGGTGGAGATGAGCCATTCGAACAGAAAACCCCTGAGATCGAGAACATCATGATGAGTCTTCGTCTATTGTAGTGTACAAGATATGACCTATGTACACACGTCAAATGGTTAGCCGAGCTCCGCTCTGGCAACAACTAAAAGAGTCCCTCCTAACGCCGGCCTGTAGATGAAATTGAAACCCATGATCGAAAGCTATTCCGGCTTCGGCGGCCACTCGGGAGCAGGGAAGCTGAGTAGCTTGCATACGTCCTACCAAGACCGTCAGTCAAATATTCACACATCATTTGTACCTAGACCCTACCTTTCGCCGTTTCCGAAAATCGTCGTACAATTCCTTCCACACCTCTCGATCCCGACACCCGCTCTCCTCGGGCGTCCCCGGCTTATTCTTACACCTAGGCTGCATGTCCGCCAACAATTCCGTCGGCCACATCACCCAGGGCTTCGGCAACGGCCAATCCGAGAAGTGCACGAGCTTCGCCTCCGCCAGAACTTTATCGGGATCCCATTCCTCGTATTCATTGCCTAGGAACGTCCTATGGTCCTTGGATCGGAATTCACCCGTGACCAAGCCATACTGCCGATGCGGAAGCACCAGTGCCGAGTCGCCGTAGCGGTCATTCAGCAACTCCATGTCATACCGGTGGACCGTCACGTTGGGCAGGTACTGTCCGTACATGGCGGGTTTCGCGGCGTCCATGAGAGCGTAGTACTCGCGGAAGGAAGGTTCGAGGACGATCAGCAGCGACGACAGCTGCTTCACGTCGGGGAGTTCCCAGTAGGCGCGCGGCATGGCGGCCTTTGCGGGCGGGAGGAAGAAGAGCTCGTCCATGCTCTGCAGGACCGTGGAGTCGGAATCGAGGTGGATGATGCGGTCGTATTGGGTTTCGCCGAACGCGAGGAGTTTGGAGATACTTTTGTCCCATGACTCGGCGGATCCTAAGGCACCCAGTCAGTCTTTCGTTCGTTTCCTGTCAACAAGCCTCGCATCTGCTATAAACGCACCCTCTCCACTCTTCACCATTTGCACGTCAATCGGCACCAAATTGACCTTATACTGATCCCTCGCCAGAACCAACAACTGGCTCCGCCTATCCTCGGGACTCTCGACCTCCAAGTCCCAGCCCTCGGGGTAAAACAAGATGCGCTCGGCCTTGCTCCCTAACCTTTCCAACGCCTCGAATACCATCACCGCATTGCACAGGTATGGTTCCGAGGTCGCATACTGGCTGTAAGCATAGAGCCGCCAATCGACGCGACTATAATCGATATGAGTGAGTTTCTCGGGCGGCCTAGGTTTCTCTCGCGTGAGGTAGAACAAGAAAAGAATGAAAACGAAGAGCACGACGTAAGTCCGCAAGTGGCGCAACTGCCGTTTCACGATCGCGAGGCATGGTTCGTCGGGGATGTCGAAGAAGTCGTCTTCGGAAGACGCTGAGCCCCTGCGGTATGGTTTTATGGCCATTATCGAAGGGGTGAGGCGGGAAAGAGGGCCATGGCCATTTTCTGCTCGGGAAGAAGAAGATGGGTCGGTCGGGGAGAGCGATGACGCGCGGCGATGCCTGACGCACGTGATTTGGACAGGAGTCCATATGGTACTCCGTATTTATTTCCATTTCCTTGAGGGACGGACTACTTTGCCTTTCGACATGATTCATGTTTTTGTGACAATGAAGGCTTCGACGTATTCTTTTTGCACGAGCTGGTGGACTCAAGAGCTATATTGATCTCCGGTCTAGACTCAGGCCGCCCTTTCCAAGATCCCAACTCTTCGACATTCAACGAGATGCAAGCCATGACCAACCTAGAGTCCTAGACAGTAGAGGCTTGAACCTTGCACCCCCGTCGCATTCCTACGGTGGTAGGCCTACAACGGAGGCAATGGCAGACCTCTCCAAGAAGGAGTGAGCCTTCCTCATCAAGTATCGCCGGAGAAAGCACCTGACCTGCTGCTCTTCACCCACCTTCATTGCTTACTTTCTCTTACAACCATCAACACCCAGAAACATCGGATTCTCACCATTCCAAAGTCTCTGTGACAAGCTCAAGTCATCACGGACTTCTGCTGGGGCTACCCATCTCAACTCGGTCTAGTCCATGCTGTCCATAAGGGCAGACATGGATAACCTTAACACATCGGAGCTGGAGTTGCTGCAATACAAGGACCAGGCGGCCATCCTCAACAACGTCGATGAGCTCCGCAACCATGGCGTGAGCCGCTTCATCTCCCTTCCCAACTAATCGTCTGCGGCGACCAGAACTCCGGAAAAAGCTCCGTCCTCGAGGCCATCTCTGGCGTTCACTTTCCTGTTAAAGATGGCCTCTCCACCCGCTTTACCACAGAGGTCATCCTCCGTCGAGCTCCTGAGAAGTTCGCCTCTGTGACACTGGTTCCTGCGCCCGATGCAAACCAGGCACACAAAGACTCGCTATCTAATTTAAAAAGCCTTCTATCGGTCATAGCGAATTTCCCACGCTCAAATCAGAAGCCAAATCGATCATGGGTCCGACGGGCAATAGCACCTTCTCGCGAGATGTCCTCCAGCTTGAGATTTCGGGCCCAAAGCTGCCACCTCTTAGTCTTGACGACCTTGTTGGTCTGATCCACCATCCGAACAAAGAGCAAACGGAGGAATACGTTAATATTCCCAAAGATCTGGTACGCAAATACCTGGCGCAGCCACGCTATTGTCTTGGCCATCGTGACAGCCAAGGATGATCCTTCGAAGCCAAATCGTACTGGAACTTGCCAAGAAGACTTCTGGACGGACCATGGGCATCATCACGAAACCTGAATGTCTCATCAAGGGTTCCCCTAATGAATTCAACCTCGTTGAGCTCGCCAATAACAGGCCCTTCTTCGGCTCGGCTGGCATATACTAAAAGAGCACGGTGTCGACGTTGATAAGGTCACTTCTGACATGCAAGAAAAGGCTCTCAGAGATCTTGCTAAGAAGAATGAGCAAAGGACCAAGGCATATGAAGATGAACTTGAAAAGTTCAGACGCCATTCCTCCATTGCACTTTTCGTCATCTTACAAACACTTGAACATCGCTGTCGTGTATGTTGAAGGGCTCAAAGATCCTTTTCAAGTAATGACCGAGCTAAAAGGAAAATTCGTGGAGGAATCATTCATATTATTGTGGGATCAACTCCGCACAATTCCCTACAAACAAAATGGTAATCATAATGTCTTTTTCAGGAAATGGACAGAGGTCATCACACAGATGTCTGACAACAACAAGCCCATTCCCCATTACATTGAGTTCCAACTCTTTCTACAGTCAATTGAGGGAATCCCTGAGCTCGATCAGTTCCGCTTCGATGTCACAGACACCGAAAACAACTTCACTATGGAAGAGGTCTATACGAAATTTATTCGTCACGAGAACGCTCTTAAAGCGTCGAATCGCTTCTCCAACACCTCATCCTCATCACGCAACTGGTGCAAATGGCACAATAAATACGTTGCTCACAGGCCTAGCGACTGCAGACTCAATCCAAAGAATCAACCTCGGTAGAGCGCTTTCAGTTCTTTGTGCGAGCTGGCACTTCAGGAGACTACCAGGATTCCTTCTTCCAGGTACAAGGTGAGACACTCCGCACCCGAATACTCGCAAAGCTTAGGAACTTAGAATCTGGTTTCGTAGAGACAATGCACAGCTAGATACTGGAGAGAACCAAACGATTCCCTAAGATCGCTAGTGGTGCACACGCGCCAATTGTGAAGATTTTGGATGCCTTGATAAAAGAGACTCGACAGCTCCTGAACCAGAGCAAGGGCCGCGAACTTCCGGGAACGTACTCCCCGCTGCTAGTCGGGGTATTGTTCACGCGTCAGACCGTGACATGGACATCGATAGCGACGACTTTTGTCTTCGATGCTTGGCAGGCGGTCAAGAAGTTCTTGGACGATGTCTTGGACCATGTGGCTGACGATACCGTCCGACAGGCCATCCTGCAAGATATGCATTGACCCTGCAATGGATCTCAAGCCACAGGCTCTAAAGGACAAAGTAGATGAGCTGATGACTCCCTAGTCGAATGGTGACCCATCCACGTTGAATCGCCTGGTTTGTGGCTGAGATTTCTCGGTTGCGGGATGAACAGTCGAAAGATGATGGCGCAGGATCCTTCACCTCAGGCGATATGAATGACCATGCATGTTTGGCACTTCTGAATACGATGAAGGCGTACTATGCAGTTGCTCTCGATGTTTTTGTTGACAAATGTGGCTGCCTTGGCTGTAGAGAACTGCCTCTTAAGAGAGCTAGTGGACTGTACACATACAGGTGTTAAGGGCTATGTTGTATATAGTCTTGGGGTTATTAACATCTCGATTTCCATTGATCACACCCAAAACGAAACTCTCTACTCCGTACATCACCCTTATTTCTCCCTAACTACTCTCCCTCCACACAAATCATGCCAGGGCCCGAGTCCCACCAAATCCCGGCTACCACATTCGCGGGACACTCACCGAGTAGCTTATGCAGGATTGAAATGAGGGGCAGCGAGATCGCGAGTGACGCCAGGATCAGGATCGACGTTGCATGCGGCTTTGGCTGCTTCGTAGTACGTCACGCAGCTGCCAGGAACGGAGTACGTGGGTGTAGGAGTGCGAAATGTGGATGTAGTTTGGTGATTGGGGAGGATAGGATATCCCTGTGAAGATCGGGTGATCCCACATCCCGTGATTGAGCCATCGACCCAAAATGGGTCAGCCCCACCTTCCCCTTTCCGAACTGGTGGGAGAACGCTGTCTCGAACTGGTCGACGCCGGGTGAACTGTTGCTCCCGTTCCGAGGTGCACACTACCCACTTTCCCCAGATCCAAACCACTGCATTCTCCATTCTCCGTTCTTCTCCAAACTGCGGAGAAGCCCAGAACCCGCGTGGAGTGTGGGGCTGTATTTACGATTTCCCTATTTGACCCCACATCCACCTCGTGCATCGCGAAAAACAGATCTATATCAACCCAGTCCTCTCGACAAGGTCGATCACAGGATCACACACCACTGAAATTGATGATATTGATATTGATACCCTGAAATCCCAGCGCAGCAGCAACGATGACTCCCACCAAAGACGAAATCCTCATCGTGGGCGGCGGGCCCTCGGGCCTGCTGCTGGCGCACGAACTCCTGCGACGGCAGATCCGCGTGCGCATCGTCGAGAAGCGGCCGGGCCCGTCGCACACGTCGCGCGCCATGACCATCCACGCGCGCTCGATGGAGATGTTCGAACACATGGGCATGGCCTCGCGCCTGGAGGAGATCTGCGCCGAATGCCCCGGCAACCTGTACCATTTCCCGCAGCTGCCCGACGACCAGTGCCCGCGCACCGATTACCGCGTCCTGCCCACGCGGTTCCCCTTTTACTACAAGATCAGCCAGAACGATTTCGAGCAGGCCCTGCGCGAGCATCTGTTCGGCCATTATTCCGTCGCGCCCGAGTATCGCACCGAGTTGGTCAAGTTGCAGCAGGATGCGGACGGGGTGGATGCCGTCATTCGCAGGGAGGATGGCTCCGAGGAGGAAGCGAGGTATCGCTACGTCGTCGGATGCGATGGCGTGCATAGTTTCGTGAGGAATGCGGCAGGCATCAAGTTCCAGGGCGAGACGGTTGCGGTGATGTCGATGGTATGTTCTGTGTCTGTGTCACCTGGGGAAAATGTTGATTCACTGGGGTATTATATTCCGATACTGACACTGGTTAGATGGACGTCGAGCTCGAGAACGTGCAATTCGACGACCGCTGGATGAACTACTACTTCAACAAAGATCTCTTCATGAACTGCACCAAGATGCCGGGCAAGTACTGGCGCATCTACATGAGCGAGCCGACGGGCGAATACGTCTTCGCCAAGGACCAACGCCGCGCCTACCAGGAGGTGGCGGACAAGCTGAACGTCGGCTTCAAGGTCGGCGAGCCCGCGTGGGTGACGGCGTGGGACGTGCGCAACCACATCGCCGAGCGCTACCGCACGAACCGCATGATCATCTGCGGCGACGCGTCGCACGTGCACTCGCCCTCGGGCGGCCAGGGCATGAACGGCTGCATGCAAGACGCCTTCAACCTGGGCTGGAAGCTGGCGGCCGTGTTCAAGGGCCACGCGCCCGAAACCATCCTGGACACGTACGAGCGCGAGCGCAAGCCCATCGGCGCGCAGATCAGCGCGGGGGCCATGGCCACGCACGAGATCGTCATGGGCTTCGGCGTGCCGCCCGAAGACCGCCTGCATCTGACCCAGGAGCCCGGCTGGGAGGACCGCACGATCCACCTGGTCTCGGGCCTGTCGCACAACTACCGCGACGTGACGGTGCTCCCCGCAGGGCTGACCCCCGTCTTGACGGGCCCGCAGCCGGGCGAACGCGCCCCCGACGCCACGCTGGTCAAGTCGCCGCAGCGCCGGCTGTACGACGTCTTCCGCCGCCCGCAGTTCACCCTGCTGGTGGCGCCGGGCACGCGGGACCCGGACGCCGTAATCGACATCGGCACCCAGGTCCGCGACCGGCTGAACACCCTGTTCCCCAACCAGGTCTCGACGTACCTGATCACCGCGGCCGGCCACGAGCCGCGCTTCGACTTCGACCACCAGTCGGTCGATTTGGAGGACCAGTTCACCCGCCGCTACGACATCCCCGCCGAGGGACGGCTGGTTCTCGTGCGGCCGGACCTGTACGTCGGCATGGCCTGCGTGCCGGGCCAGTGGGAGCTGGTGGCTACGTATATGAAGCAGTGGTTTGTCCCGGCAGTCACTGGGACGTCGGCGAGCTGATTTGTTTGGATTCATTCAAGTATGTATTTGAATAGGTATAGGTATTTCTTTCGTATATATATATATATATACACACACACATGTACACATGTGATTTATTCCCTGTGGAATTGTTTATTCGGTGCATTCCCAATTTGACATTAACCCGGTTTTTTTTTTTTTTTTTTTTTTTTTTTTCTTTCTTACCTTTCCTGGTCCGTGACCGGCAGATACCAATTCGATTCAATTTACAGTTTTCGGACCTGACTCTTGTTCATATACCTCGCTGGAAAGGTCCTCTATCTCTCTTGGGGAGGGATGGGGATGAGGTGGTGATTCTAGATAGCCTAATAAGAGGAAATTCCTAGTAGGAATACGTTGAACAAAGTGCAGATGTGTCATTTCTACTTTTCTCAAAATGCAATACAATCTTGACTACCTAGCCCTTCAGCCAGTCCCATAGTGTCTTGTAGCTGATGGCAGGTTAACAAGTGTCCTTCGAGTCCGAACAACACTCCATATGATGGGACCACCTCGGCATGCCCTCCTTCAGGGTCATATCCTTGGCCATATTCACCAGTGCCTTATCATGGATATCGGGATCGTTGTCGCAATTCCACGGCGGACAGCCCCTACTGTCCCGCAACTCCTTATCCAGCACGTACAACCCGGCCCCCGGCGACTTGGACACGCGCGTGACCTGCTGCAGCAGATCGCCCAGATTCTTGACGTACTTGGTCTGCTTGCGCAGGAACCGCTTCTGGATGGCGTCCGAGGTGGACGTGTCGCCGCACCGGTCGGCCAGGGAGCACAGGCGCTCGAGGTCCTCGAGCAGGCGCTTCTGCGTGTCGAGCGCGGCGCGGCACGGCCGGATGGGTTCGACGGGGCATTGCGGCCATTCGACGTTCGGGGGTTGGATGGCGGTGGGTTTGCAAGCGCCGCCGCGCGTGAGGAGGTATTTCTCCAGCCAGTTCATGTCGATCAGGCATTGGGCGGCGAAGCGTTGCCACAGCCTTTTTTTTGTTTTCGTCAGTATCGTCGTCGGCATACATGGTGTATAGGGGAGGTTGGGGGGGGGGGGCATACATGGCGAATCCATGCAAGCAGATGTTCGCCTTGGCGCAATCCGCCGCCAGCTTGCGGTAGAACAACCAGCTGGTCAGCTCTTCGTGGATATGGCCTCGGATGGACTGTCCAGGACCAGAGTCAGTCAGATCCTTAACTACGCCCTTTTCGGGGTGGGGCCGAGGGATGGATACCTCCTCCAACTCCATGGTAAAAGTCTTAGCCTTGACGACATCGTCGATGTTGATATGGGAGACCTCTTGGATGGCCTGACGAGCGACTTCCGCCATGTTGTCGAGCTCGGGTTGTTGTAGTTGTTGTTCGCGTTCTCGTCTGAAGACGTTGGATAGATACTGCATTGATCGACGCAGCGGATGGAAATGAACAGGATTCGAAGTAGAACGAGCAGGGGTCGGTGTTGGTATATATACAGCAAACATGTAGATACACTCCCGAACCAATCTTGGTCATCATCTCATGATGACGGATGGTTCGCGTAATGTGGTACGGGTCCGATGACGGAGGAATGTATGCATTATGGGTCGATTCGGTTGTCGTGGTCGAGATATTTCGTTCCGCACGGCATATCATCGTTATGAGACGGTTCAGTTTCAGGTCGTGTTGTTGATAGAGGATTTTAGTTTCTGCTTCTTCTTGCCAAACGGCTAAACGGCGCCTCGACCTACATCGACAAATTAACATCAAAGATAACGGCGTTGAGAAATGGCGTTGATCAAATCTCCACGCCGTCAGCCAAAGCCATATGATTCGAGAATTCCGAGTGAACCGCACCTGACGTAGATCGTACACGAAGACAGTTGGATGAATAGGAATGCACTTCCGACCTCACTCCTATCATCGGTGGCTAATTATGTCGCCATGTTGATATCGGTTAGGTGTAGCAAGCTCTTCTTGCAGACCTTCCCGTGTAATTCCTGCCTGGCGTTGAAAAACGACGCTGCGACGTGCGTGGACGTAGAGTATCTTACGTGGATATAGCCCTTGGATGGACTTGGCGTGCGATTTGCTATTTTCGATCTGCCAGCAGATTCTATGTCCAATCCGTCCTCTATCATACACACAAATCATCGAGTCACGTAGTTCACCTTGGCGCACGAGCTCATGTCTTTCAATATCGCCGTGATCCTCTCTCTCATCCACCCCGAATACACTGCGGGCCGGCTCGTCCCCCGGAAGACGGTTTTCGCTGTCAGGCATTTCCCCTTGTTGTAGGAATACTGCAGACACGCCGGGTCATCCGCACAGATAACGGGACACTCGGCGGCGGAGATCGGCCCCAGGGCATCCTTGTCCGCATGCACTTCTTCCGACGACAGGTTATCCCAGTTGTCGTGCTCGGCGAAGGTTTCGTTCTCGACGATGCTGTTGAAGACGTCTCGGTGGAGGAGGAGGGAATTCTGACCCTGGAAGGAACGACAGTCAGCAGATACCGAGTGTGTAGAAACAAGCGGGGTTGCCTACCTCTCCAAACCACTCCTGCTCAAACCTCCACAGCGTCTCGATATCCGCAGGACTCATGTGATGGTACGAGACGGCGGGATAGCACCACGGCTTGCGCCCGTAATTCTCGCCGAAATGATCCATCTCCCACACCCGCGAGGACTGCAGCATCGGCCACGACCACATCAACGACACCCCCGCGTCCAACAGCACTTTGCCGAGAATACAATCGCCCGCCCAATTGAGCACGTCGCCCGTGTATTCGTCCAACTCCGCAACCCGCTGCGCGCGGTACTCGGACAGCTTCTTCAGCGCCGGATTCGACATGACGATGCCGGACCCGCCGTACGCGAACAGCGTGCCGGCGATCTGCATCGGATTGCCCATGTAATACGGCTTGGTGTGATCCAGCTTCGACAACCACGCCACCAAGTTCGGCCAGACCACGTACGTGTCCGCCTCGACGAAGACGTACCACTTGGCGGTCGGGCGCCTCTGCAGCGCCTCGTCGATCATCGGGAGGAATTTCCACTTGTCCAGCTTCCAGCCCGGGTTGCCGGGTTTCCCGAAGGGGCCGTTGACGTCGTCGTTCATGTCGGCCGCCAGCAAGCCCTGGCGGCCGTGGTCGTGGACGCGGTTGTAGATGGCGAAGTCCGGGTTCGATTTCTTGACGGCGTCGCTGACGTTGCGGAGGACGTCGACGGTGCGGACGCCGGCAATCTCCTCCTCGTGGTCGGAGAAGATGGCGTAGTGCGGCAGGCATCTCAGGGTGGTGTTGACGTGCACGGGGACTTTGTCGAGGGCTTCGGTGACGCCCGTCTTGAGCACGACGAGGACATCGTCCATGCCTCCTCGTAGGTAACGGCAGGCGGGATCGATGGGTTCTGCATCGTGGTCATGGTACTCGGCTCTGTAGAGCGAGGTGTAGGAATCCGAGTCTGTTCTGAGCAGGTGGTAGACCAGGAGGAAGCCCAGGAGGGGGGAGACGACGAAGATCCAGCGTCGCGAGTGACTGCGCCAGGCGGACAGGGAGAGCATTTGTATGGACGTAGGTATGTGTGGGTGCCAGTTAATTACATCGCAGATGAATTGTTTGAAGAGAAAGACAAAAAGAGCTGGAATTAACGAGACCAGCTCATCTTACAGACACGTTTGGGAAGAGAGAGACAAGAGACAAGCTCCAGGACCAGCGAAGTAAGCAAAGTAAGCACCTGCCACTGCCCCACTGCCAAGCTGTCGGTGGGTCGTGGTTGCTTGAACGGAATTCGATCCGGACATCCACAATGCCACATGAAGAAAGCACGAGGGTCGAGCCCGAGTTGTCGCTGGTTGACATTCCGGGAAGCTGCGTCATCGTCGACACATGGGACGAGGCACCGCCCAATCACCGGCACGAGCTTCCATGGCGATCGCAGTCCAGACCCGTCGTTTCCCGCTGTGGAGAATGCACCGTCGCTTCTGGGGAAACACTTGCGTCGGCAGTGGGCACTTTATTGAGGCTTCAATACGGAGTACCGTTCATGAACTAATATTGGTAGAAAGGAGAAAGTAGAGAAACATCGAATAGGAGTATGATAGCTTATACAGGGGTATGTTTTTATCTTTTCTTTTTCTTCTATGGGACATGTGGAATCGTATTCTGCAGGAGATTGCGTCAGCTGTGGGCCGCGTGACGTATCTAAGCCCTAAGGTCCTTGGTCTTAGGTCTAGCATTGCCGTTCGTCCTACACGTGGACATAAACCTTCTAGGTTTCTAGGTTGGCTCTAAATATAATTAGTTGCATAGGGAAAAATGAATGTCGAAAGTCAAGATCTGATATACAATGTCTATTATCGTAGAATCAATCTAACAACTGCTTTTGTTGTTTCGCAACCTTCATTAGACACATAGATCCCGTACTATAAATCATAGTTCCTACCTCCCGACAGCGCCATACCAGCACAACCCCAAAATGGCACCCATAACAATGGCCAAGGCCGGGGGCACCTTGAACCAGGCACTTTCGGCATACGTGACCGCGGCGACGACCACCCACCACGGCTCCCTCCCCAGCGACTGCCCATCGCTGCGGTCGGGGGTCAAATAGCCAATCTCCCACAACCGATACACGGCGGTAAACACCAACCCGACGGCCGTGGCATTCACGCCGCGCAAAAAGTCCGTCACGTACTTCCTCTTGCGCAGCACGCGCCAGAAGCTCTGGATCGCCACCGCCAACGTGATCCCCGGGAAGAAGATGCCCAGGCCACCCAGGAAGGCGCCGAAGATGGTCGGGAAGCGGGAGTGTTGCAGAGCCAAGGCGCCCAGGAAGACGGCGAAGTTGAAGTTCGGGCCCGGGAAGGCCTGGATGATGGCCAGGCCGATCAGGAAGTCTCGCGAGGAGACCCAGCCCGGGTCGACGACGTAGGAGCGCAGGAGGGGGATGACGACGGGGCCACCGCCGAAAATGACCGTTCCGGCGAGGTACATGTTGGCGAAAAGGTCGAGGGCGAGGGGAGGGGCGGTGAGCAGGCCTCGAGCGACGAGGATGCCGATGAACGAGGCTATATCGATGATGAGTCTATCTATCTTGGTCCAGGAGACGGTTTTCAAGAAGGGGAAGGAAAAGACATACCAAAGAAAAGAACCAGAATGACGAGCCCGACCCTGATCCGAATAATATGCTCAGTCGAAAGATGCTGCTCCTCGGCCTCCGCCTGGGCGGGCGTTACCACGTCATTCGAGTTCTGAGGCAGCGTCTCGGTCGAAGAAGGACCCGTCTTTCTCGCCCTCATGGTCTCGCTGCTGTGAGCCCCATTCTCCTGCAACGGCACACTCGCCGTCGCCGTCGTGTTGGCCTCCTCCGGCTCGGCAGGACGGTTGTGTCGATTCTTCCACGCAGACTTCCACTTCCGGATCTGCTGATACATCCATCCGTCCCAGATGGCGGTGGCGCATCCACCGATGACCATCAACACGGGGAAATACCAGAGCGCATTGTAACAGAGACCTGCGCACGCGCCGAGGATGACGAGGATGCGCGAGAGTTTGTCGCGAATGGCCTTCTCGGCGAGCTGCACGGCTGCAAGGGCGACGATGCCGACAGTGGAAGCGTTGAGACCGGACAGAAGAGCGTAGACGGGGTCGGGGAGGGTTTCGCTGATGTTTTGGACACCGAGGGAGAGAGCGTACATGCCGATTGCGCCGGGAAGACTGTCATTGATGTCAGCGACCTGAGGATTCCATTGAGACGAGGAGCTCTTGACGAATAGAGGTTACAGTACAGTACCTCCAGATCAAAAACACCAGCATGGCAGGAATGAACCCCGCATGCAACAGAGCAAGACAGAAAATCATCTTGGTGCTACCGGGACCGGGGAGACCCTGGCAGATGGCGAAGAGCTCTTGATACTGTTATCCATCAGCCTGCGACTGAGCAGTCTCTTGCCGGGTCGAATTACCGTCTGCTCATCCACCCATTTCTCCTTGCCTCCCTTCCCCTCGACGAACCTCGCATGCAAGATTTGGAAATGCACCGGTGGTCCGCCAAAGGCCGTGAAACCCAAATCCCAGGTGCGCAGGAACACATCGATCAGCCGAGTGGCCAGGTCCTTTTTCGTCCCCTGCTGACGTTGCGACTCGGCATGGCTGCTCCATTTCCGGTTCAGCGACCGCAGCGAATGCACGTATCGCGAGAGCGGGGCGGGCAGCAGCATTGTCGCCGGGTGGTCAAGAAATTTATGTTAAAAAAGAGAAAGAAAGAAAGAAAGAAAGAAAAGCGGTTGACCTAATCCTTATAGCTATTAGCTACCCCGGTAGAAGAACTCGGAGGGTCTGGGCGGAATAAGAACTGTGGAATGCGGACCACTCACAAGGCGGGAAATTGTCACGCCATTTGCCAAGGTGAAGGCCAATCTTGGCGCCAAAGTTGACGTGCGGCGGGAAATGTCACCGCCAAACGGTCATTAGAGCGTGCGAGGGCGGGCTCCCGTTAAGGCTTAGCGCAATGGCATTGGTCTTAAGTCCGAGGACAGTTCTTTAATCTTGTCATTTCTCACTTTCAAGGTTCCAGATGATCATGCTACAAGAGGCCATTCTATCGATGATCGCCGAGAGTATAGAAGATCCAGGTTATTACAAGGATAAGTTATTTTACAACGACGATTGGTAATTGGTGTTCCATCATTTCGAGGCCTGCTTTCCGAAAGTAATCGGAAGTGCAAACAACATATTATTATTCATCGGTCGTTCGTTCATTCATATACGGAGTATCATGTCGTCATTATCTCTGCGCATTCTCGACCGGTCGGGACTACGCCCACGTCTCTGATCCTATCGGCTCATCAGGACCTGCCCGCCCTCTCCGCCGAGTCCCCGACAAACATACCTCGATGATGCCCCCGAAGCGCCTCCCAATACAGCAACCTCACGTTCCTCAACCTCACGCCGCGCATGTACTCCTGCTGCTCGGCCGAGGGCGAGAACCGGTACTCGTGTTCCGAGGGCGGCCAGAGGTGCATGGCGAAGCCCGATCCGAGGCCCACGACGGCGATGCAGCCGACTATCACGATGAGGATGATGCCGAAGGTTGGGATTGCGGTCATTTGGGTGGTGGTTTGTTTCTAGGACCGCGTGAAGACGGATAGTCAGCGGTGGGGGGTCATATAGACGTGATGGATTATAACGATCTTACCAAGATGACTTCGATACACCTAGGTAGGTACTGCTGTACGCTCTTGGAGCGTGTGGCATTCTTGCCAATAAATCAATCACTGCACAGTCGATGGAATCTCCGAGGCTGTTCATTCAACACCGGTACCGATCGATTTCGAATCTCTCATAACTTCACAGTAAGTGACGTCCAGCTTATCTTGATTGATTCTTGAATCGTGCCGCGACTTTCTCTTTATTCCAATTTCCCAAAAGATGACGCAGCCTCAATGCGGGGCATGCTTACGGTACTCGTACTCCACAACCTTAAGTACCGACACATGCTAGACCAATGGATTATAGCTCAATGCTCATACGTCCATGACTCTCTGTGTTCCGGATCTGCCGGGATATTTATAGTATTTATAGCGACGAGCTAGTCTCCAGTTGGATGGAAGGTTGACGCCAAAACCCAAGCGGTCGCGGATGATTGGCAGGGTCGTGGACGACAAGGTGTCTGATTCGCTGGGTGTCGTGTGGCCAGCATCGAAGGTGCGCGAAACGGCCGAGGTGTGAGATACTAAGGTTGTAAGGTATCTATGGCCGATGGATCCGATTCTGGGGTTTTCGATCGGGTCGTGTTTGAAGGGGGTTTTGGGTGGGTGCATTTATAAGCACTCACTCGTCCTCGCTCTCCCATCTATCCATGTCTGATCGAGACGATACTGAGAAATAATATTTCCTGCGGGTGTCGAGGGCATTCCGCCGCTTAAACTACGGGGTAGATAAAGCCGAAGATAAGCTACCCTGCAGTTCCCACATTGTGGCCTGTCATCCTTGGTGGAAATGGACGCGTATTCAATTAACTATCGACTCTCGAACGGGAAGTTGACACAAAGTCGATCATTGCATGCAGGCCAGACCAGAATCCTGCAAATGCCAACACATCTCATCATCTTTCTTGTCTGCCGTGGCGGTGTTGGTGTTACGGTGAGACCGCCCCTCTCGTACTTTTTCCCGTCTGTCTTCCACTGACAAACAAGGCCAAGCAAAATATAACAGTTGCGCCTCCACATGAAACGCAGAACGCGCAAGCCAGCCATGTTTCTTTTCGCAAGGCGTGTGGCGCAGCGGGTCAGTTGCACGCAATTCCGTGCTACTCTCCGTTCCTGGAGGCTGACCATCGCGACATTCATTCGATGATCACCAGAGGAATTGGAGAATTACTGCGGACCGGGTTTTATTTCGAAACCAAATGCCGAGAGGACGTGTACCGACGGCCGAGTTCAGAATATTTGGAAAGAAATCGATGTTATCACACTTGAAGAGGCTGCCGATGGACTGGTTTGGAATCGGATACGGGGTGGTGTAACGATCCTTGGCCGAGAGCTTATATAGAGGGATGAGCCTTAACCTTCCAGATATTGGATGTCAATGCCCATATTTTCTTTCGGCTAACCCTAGCTGTGAGAAACATGATGCATCGCAGCATCCTGTGGATGGCCGTGGGGGTCGGTATGTATACTTCATTTTCGTCCTGCCATTGCATGCGATCTTCCCATGTACCTTTTATAAAGAATCACGATGGATACTAATACAATTGTCAGTCTACGTCGCCCTCGGTCAATTCCTCACCTTCTCCCCCTCCAGCCAGAGCGACATCTCCTTCGCCATCGCCATCCCCGACACGACCGCATCCTCCGGCTCCGGCTCCATCTTCCTGCAACTGAAAGCAGCCACCAGCTACCAATGGGTCGGCCTGGGCCAAGGCACCCGCATGGCCGGGGCCAACATGCTCGTCGTCTACACTTCGTCGTCCGACAACGTCACCGTCTCCCCCCGTCTCGGCACCGGCCACGTTCAACCCAACTTCGACCGCAACGCCCAGGTCACCCTGCTCGACGGCAGCGGCATCAGCGACGGCGTCATGACCGCCAACGTCCGCTGCGACAGCTGCATCAGCTGGGACGGAGGGTCGATGGACCCAAGCAGCCCATACAGCCCCTGGATCTGGGCTTCGCGCCATGGCAACGCCCTGGATTCGAGTGACGAGTCGGAGTCTATCGCTCAACATAACAGCCACGGCGGTGTCACGCTCGACTTGACCGCGGCTACGTCTTCGAATACGGTCAACCCGTTTACATCGACCTCTTCCTCTAGCTCTTCCTCTTCGCCATCATCCTCTTCCTCCCCCGTCAAATCCTCCACCTCCACCTCCTCCACATCACTCGCAACCCGCAAACGCCTCCTCATCGCCCACGGCATCCTCATGTCTTTCGCCTTCCTCCTCTTCTTCCCCACCTTCGCCCTCCTCTTCCACCTGCTGCCCCCCTCCTCCTCCATACCGACCGTGAAACTGCACGCCCCGCTCCAACTCCTCACATTATCCCTCACCCTCGCCGGCTTCGGCCTGGGCATCCGCCTGGCCCGCGACCTCGACTCCCTCTCGCACCACCACCCGATCATCGGGATCGTGGTGGTCGTCTTCCTGACCCTGTTCCAGCCCGCGATGGGATTCCTCCAGCATCGGCATTTTCGGCAAACCGGGACCAAGAGTGGATTCGGGTATGCGCATCGGTGGTCCGGTCGGTGCATGATCGCCCTGGGGGTCGTGAATGGCGGGTTGGGGTTTCGGTTCGCCGGCGTCGGCAATCCGGGGGTGCCCAGGGGCGGGACGGTTGCGTATGCGGTTGTGGCGGGGGTGGTGGCGGTCTTTTATGGGGTTGTTTTGGTCGTGGGGAGGAAGAGGGGGGATAATGGTAAGAGGGAGGAGAGGAGGGAACCGGAAACCACGTTTGATGGGAGGTAGATAAGGGTGGTTGTTTGCATGCCTATCGATGGCTTACGGTTCGGTATAGCTGCTTTGATAAGCATAACAATCCATGGCCATTGCAAACCTTGTCTTATGGTAATATCTTCTATCTTATTCTTGAAATATTAACATCTAAAGACAAAACAGATAGAAGTATGATATTCAGGGTATACTACGGAATTGCTTGATTGCTTTATTTTTCTCTTTATTAATTTTTCTTCAAAGATAGTACTCTATATAATATATAGACTAGAGTAAAGGATCATGCAACCAATGGAAAGTAAACTGTCGATCAGGGGAAACAAGATTAAGATACGCTCTCCCGTCGGGCGCTAAGCACAAGACTATTGGCCGATCCGACGATCTTTGGTCGACAGGGGCATTGTCAGTTAAACAGTTTCCCTGTTGGACTTGGGGTAGGTTTACTAGTTTAGGGTTTCGTCCGAATAGGGGAACTCGTCTTGCCGTGTTCAAGTTGAGTCGCGCAAACTCTATATTTCCCCCGCATTGGTCCATAAGTTAAAGCTTAAAAGGAATATGTCTCTCTCCCTTACTTGCCTCCACCTCACCTTTCTTCTTCTTCTCTCTCCTTCCGGTGTGAGCTTCTGTTCTTTCTTATAAACCCGGTGGATTCCCACAGTCCAGTTCTACCCTGTCAGACCTCAACCTCAACCTCTTAAGATAAGAGTCTAGTCTACTCTTCAGCCATGTTCCTCGCAGTCATCACCTTGTTCTACCTAACCGCTTTTTCTTCGGTGGTCGCAGCAGTCCCCAACCACCCCGTCGAGCTGCCCGCCGCCCTGCGCCACTACTGCGCCGGCCACAACATCTCCCCGGAGAAGTGCAACACCATCCTGCGGCCGGAACGCCGCCAGCGGCTGGTCGGCCAGTTCGTGAATGATATTTTGAATGCGCCGCCGACGGTTTTCGTCGGGGTGGGGATGGGAGGTGGAGGTGGAGGTGGGCAGGGGGGGTATGGTTGAGGATCTTGCTCTTGAAATGAATGACTATTGTACGACGCATGTCTTAGACAGTCCAGCGGTTGGGACTGCGAAAGGAAACGGAGGGACGACCATCGACCATCGACAAAAGAGCGATACGATACGATACCCCTACCGTCATGCGCGCAAGATTCGCCTAGGCGACGGTGACTTGTTCGGACCACGGCGACATGAATATGTACCAACGAAGTTTCCTTCCACCGTTGGATTGGATCGAACAGGCCCGATATACGTGAACGTGGCGCGAAAGAATCGAATCGGGAATTCTCATCTTCAACTTCCATCATGCCATGGGCATGATATAGTTCGCATCGCATCGCGCCTGGAGAAGAGAGAAGAGAAGAATCATTGCATGGCTGCAGAGTTATGTGTCAAGCCAGTGGGGGGTTGACGAGGATGGAAACAAGTCTTTTAAAAATTAGGAGGGAATGAAAGAGTTTTATACATGTATTGGTAATCAGTGAGCATGCGAAAGGAATAATTTCTCTATTTTTTTTTAGAAGTTATGTCTGAATCGGACAGGAACATGCAGAGTAACAGTGCGCGTATCTCGCGCAATGAGAATCATATAATGTAAGCTCTTGGTAGGAGGGCTAGGCGGAGATATCTCCTCGTATAGCTGACTGGGCTATACTTGCGTATACTTTGACAAACACCTCAATATCAATTCTATATCCCGAAATAATATCACCCGCTATGCTATGTGGAAATATATGTAACGCTAAATGCATCAAGCACAACCCCCATATACATGTACATATACATATATATATATATGGTACTGTCATCCTCGCCAGAAATTCTTCACGCTCCTCAAATACACCAACCCAAACACCAACGAATAATTCGCCACCACGAACGCCACGAAGATGCCGAAATACGGCCAGATCTTCCCTTGGTGGAGTTCCAACCCCGTCAGATACTAAACGCCGCGTCAGAAACATGCAATTAGGATAGGAGATAGGAGGATACGATTGCTCACCTCGTCCGCAACGCTATACCCACAATACCCACAGCTCCCCGTGTCCGCCGGGTTGCTCAAATACCCCACCCCCTTGTCGGCAAGCCACGGCCCCGCGTACTCCCCGCAGGTCATGCCGGGCGGGGAGCGGAAGACGGTGAGCTCGTCCTCGGCGCAGACGACCGGCATGCCGCGCAGGACGGCGGAGAGCACGCCGCCGATCCAGTAGGTGAACGGGGTGAGGTAATACATGGTGTATTTCCAGAAGGCGGGCATCTGGGCGTGCGGGCGCAGGATGCCGTTGAAGAGCTCGCACATGATGATGAAGAAGGGCATGAGGGTTGCGGCGACGAGGGAGTCGGCGCTGTTTTGCAGTTGGCAGTGAGCATCGATAGGACAAGGGAAGGGAAGGGAAGGGACCTACCTCAACGCGGCAATCCACTGCCCCCAGCTGGTGGCGAACAGAAAGAACAAGAAGAACATCAAGAAGCTATACCCCGCTGCGAAGCCCAGCGGCAGCCCGACCAGAAAGTAATACAGCACGTAGAAGACCACCGCGCTGACCACGGCGTAGGGCATCTCCGCGACGATCTGCGCCGTGCAGAAGGGGATCCAGCCGTACACGCCCGACGGGCCCTCGCGGGCCTGCCAGATGTCGCGGTTCGCGATGAAGCGCATGGAGATGGCGTTGATGAATTCGGGGACCAGCATGAGCACCAAGAAGCACGAGAAGGCCTTGGATTGGAGGTCCGTCGACGAGTTGCCGATTTGCAGGTACGTCAGCCCGTTGATCAGCGCGTGGATGAAGGATGCGTAGAGCCGCGAGTACGGGTATTCGGGACTGCGGTAGAATTGGCGCAGGGTGCGCTGGGTCAGAAGGACGGTTTGTTGCCATGTCGACGGGGACGTGAAGTTGGACAGGGAGGAGGAGGTCGCTGGCTTTGGCTTCTCGCTGTTCCGGATGGAGGCGATTTCCGTCCTGACGGCGTCCGCTTCGGCGGACTGGCGCCAGACCTCGGCCCAGTTGGTCTTGTTCTCGTCGGTGGCTTTCATCCCGCCGACGACGACCTCGATGAGAAAGTCGGCCGCGTTGGTGACGTTGTCGGGCTTGTTGCCGTACCGAGTGAAATAGTCGAAGATGGCAGCGCCGGAGGGGCCGACGGGGCCGAAGTAGTAGGTGCTGCCGCCGGGGCTGAGGGCGAGCACGCGGTCGAACTGGAAAGTCGTCAGAAACATCAATCTTTGATCATCTTCGGAGAGGGATAGCTTGCCTGCTCGAATTGCTGCTGATTCGCCTGGTGAATCGTGCACAGAACCGCCAGCCCCTGATCCGCCAACCGTCGGAGCAATGCCACGATACTCGTTGCGCCTTGACTGTCCAACCCACTGGTGGGTTCGTCCAGGAACAGCAGCAGACTTGGCTTGGCACACAGCTCCACGCCGATCGTGACCCGCTTCTTCTTTTCGATATCCAACGATCCGATGATGGCGTTCTGCAGCTCGACCAGCTCCAGGGTCTGCAGGACGGTATTGACGTATGCCAGCTTGTCCTGCTTCGGCACCTGCGGGTTCTGGCGAAGGAGAGCCGAGAACTCAAAGGCCTCTTTGATCGTGCTGCTCTCGTCGTGGATGTCCATTTGCTGGCAGTAGCCGATCTGGCGGTTGAAAGATGCGTCGATGGGGTTGTTGTCGACGTACATCGTGCCGGACAGCACTCCGCTGCTTTGGCGTCGAGTGAGGGCCGTGAGCACTGTTGATGTTGTTAGGGGCGTTCCTGTCGATGTCAATGAAGAAGGAATATCTTACAAGTCGATTTCCCAGCCCCCGATGCTCCCACCAGAGCCGTCAGGCTCCCGGGCTTGCAATACCCTCGCACATCATTCAACAACGTCCGTTCCTCCTTTCCAACCTGCACCGTGAGTCGCAAATCATCCCACGTAAACGCCGACCGAGTCCCCGTAATCGCCTGACGGGATTCTGTGGCGGAAGAAACAGGCACGGGCGCCGATGCCTGAGCATCCGAGGGAACGGGACCGGATTCCTTGTCGGTTTTTCCCCTTCCACGGATCGACTGGTTCTTCGACTTCTTATACTGAATCGCACCGGCACTGCCAGGCTCCCACTCGAACACCTCGCAGCACCAGCACGTCAGCGCGATGAAGCCCACGGTGAAGAGGATCAGAATGCCAAAGTTGCGCCACACGTTGCTGTAGTAAAACCCATACTGGACGGCGAGGTAGTCGTCGCCATCGATGACGAGACTGCCGAGTTTGCTTCCGGCGTAGGCGCAGGTTTGGTATGCCACGTCGGTGTAGTTCGGGCCTGAGGGGACGATGGAGCCGGCGGCGCAGGGGAAGTTGGTGTTGTGGAATTCGGCGGCCATCACGGCTTCGTAGGTGTACAGTGCCGGTGTTGTGTACTGGGATGTTGTCAATTATGGATGATGGGAAGTGATGGGACGAAAACACTTGCCGCTAGCCAACCCACCCATGGGACGTCGGAGATCAGCTTGTCAACCGAAAGAACATAGCCGGCATACACGATGCAGAATAACACCGAGACACCGGAATACCGCAGTGCAACCTCGAAGTTCGAGGAGAAGGCAGCGAACAGCCGGAACTGTTGCGTGAGGGCGATGGTGCACAGGTAAATGAAGAGGAAGTCGATGAAGAATGCGCCGGCCTGCATCATAGAGTTAGTTGTTTGTTGGTCGTATGTTGGATTGTCTCGGGAGCGAATCTCACATCCGACCGCAGCCCAGCCAGGAAGTACGTCACGATCATGTACAAAGTCGTGATGAGAAAGGTCACGACGACATCCGACACGACCCTCGCCAGACAGACGGCACTCGGGCGCACGAAGGCAAACTTCTTCTGCCGGCTGAGGATATCCCGGCCCTGCATGGCCTCCTCCAACTCGGACATCTGCAACCACGCCAGCAGGATGGACGAGTAGAACAGAATCCCGCCTCGCGAGTAAATCCCATCCGTCGTGTGCGGTTGGCCGTAGAACATCGACCCGATCAACAGACCATACACGACCGACGAAATCAACTTGATGTACAGCGGCGACAGGTGTCCACGCAGCTGCCACATCTGCCGCTTGGCACACAGATACACCTGTCGGAAGATGGAGACGGTGTACGGCGACGACGAGCGCACGAATCGCGACTTGTCCCCGTTCATGGACTTCTTGAACTCTTCGAGACTCCCGCACTCGGTGTCGCTCTGCGAAGCGCCGGATCCCTTCCCACCGAACCGCTGGTCCTCGTACCGGTCAACGTCGTCTTGGATTCGCTTGAAGGCGTCGCTCTGGCGGAACGCCTGCTCGAGTTCGACGGGTCCCTTGGGGGCACGACGCTCCCAACCGGGTTTGAACCGTCGGGTTTCCGCCAGCGTGATGCTGGTCAGGAAATCGGAGGTGGTCTGCATCTGGCCGCACTGATAGCCCAGGTCTTCGAAGTACTTCTTGGCGTCGCGAGCTGGACCCTGGTAAATCATCCGGCCTTGGTCGATGAGCAGCACCTTGTCCATGAGTTCGTAGATGGCGTCGGACGCTTGGTAGAGCGTCAACAACGTCGCTTTCCCGCACGTGTCCGTCATGATGCGCAGACTCCGCGCGTAGTCTAACGCGGAGGACGCATCGAGGCCTCGGGTCGAGTTATCCCAGCACATCACCGAGGAATCGCTGGCGAGCGACTCGACGATCGAGATGCGTTTCCTCTCGCCGCCGGAAACGCCGCGGATGTACTCGTTCCCAACCAGGGTGTCCATGGTGTGGGAGATGCCAAACACCCGGCCGTAGATTTCGAGGTACCGAGGGATTCGCTCCCGGTATCTCTTCGGGGTCTTGCTCTGCAGGGCAAACTCGAGCGTCTGCCGCACGTTGAGGGTTGGGAAGTGCACGTCGTCTTCGGGGACGTACGCCACTTCGCCGCGGTAGCGTTTGCGAACTTCCGCCGGGCTGAGACCGGAGTAGTCGATGGCGCCAGTCACGCCCAGGAACGAAGAGTGGTTCGCGGCGATTGTACGCAGAAAGGTCGAACAGCCCGCCCCGGGACGACCAAGGACACTACCCAGTGTCAGTATGCTACCAAGTAAGAAAAATGCGACGAGAGAGGCATACAGCATCATCTCCCCACTCCTGACCACCCCGGAAAAATCCCGAATCAGCGGCCGTCCACTCTGCGGCTTTTGATCCGCGATCCACGGCTTCATAGTCCACTCATACACATCCTGGAAGGTCAGCGTCCTCCACAGCGCCGTTCCCAACGTCTTGACATTCTCATGGCTACTCCCTGCCCCCCACGTCGTGAGGCCCTGAAAGCAAACGCCCAGATTCGACCTCTTGTTCCGAGCCCGCACCTCTTCCTCCAAGAACCTGTCGAAGGAAGAGTGGGGTTCCGCGTACTCGTGCTGATGATCGTTGCGTTCCGTCAGGGTCCGGTGGATGTCTGCAATAGCAACCTCGTCTTCCTGGGATAGGTGGACCTGCGTGATGGTGTGGTTGTCATCCTCCAATTGTGCCTCGGAAGAGGCATGGGGAGGACCATGCAGGTGAGAATGCAGACGGGCTGGCATCCTACGAGTGTCTTTTCATCTGAAAGAAGGAAATTCGAGGCACAATCCACCCATAGATGATATTATATACGACGAAATCCCCAGGCATCCATCCGTAGAGGCCATTGCACTAGATCAAAAAGGAAGCCAAGCTTCACAATCCAACGTCCTCATCTGACGAAATGGTTAGCACCATCGACTCGTGAAAAATTATTAGACATTACCTATCCACAAGGAGTGGACCCGCCACTTCTCTCCTCCCAACTGCTAAATCCATCTCAAGACTCAAGAGACTCAAGGTACACCAGTCTAACCAATCACCCCAAACGAAAACCTTCAAGCGCAGCTGTTCCACGGAACGCCGTCGCTTAGTCCGAGAAATTATCCGAGGACGGCAGCTCGTGGGAGAAACTGGGGGAAAAAAGGCATGGCACTTGGCAGCATGCATGAATCATGGGCTGGCCACAACTGGGTCCATCTCGACGGGTCCAGCTCCGTAAAGGATCCACCGTCGTTGGGTTGGCAGAAAGAGGCAGCCAAGACGAGAAAATCGGCTTCCGCGGCAGCCGTAGTCGTACCGGAACGGGGTACTAGGTACTCAGGTACTGACTGGTCAGTGGTCACTAGAGAAGAAGAATGTTCTGGATTGCGATGATTTGAATCCATGGTGGATATTGTTCAATGGATTGAGTCGAGAGATGAGAGTTGAAGAGATGAGATGCAGCAAAGAAATGTGGATTTGTTTGACGCCATTGCCGCCATCTGCGCTAGGCCGTTTCTGGTCACGGCACGTGGGTGGTTGAGCCCTGCCGTTGAGTTAGGGCAAGCCAACGAACCCTAAAAATGTCAGTCATGGGAGCGAATGAGATTCCTCGGAATACCCGATACGGAACAGCCATTGCTTGTTTACCATTGTCATTGTCTGTATACCACCTCGTATTGTTTGACCTTGAAGGGAGTTATTCAAGGTCGCAGGGTATATATGCAAGTGCAGTACTTCTGGACAGGAACCTCCCCTTGTCATTCAAATCGATAGATGTCAGATTAAGCTCGACTCTATACAGACTAACCTTCATCCACGAGTATCCTCAAGGTTGATCAAGATATTTCGGGATGAACTTACCATCGCACCCCAAATACCAGACCCTCTTCGTACGATTGACACCCCGATGGCGGAAGGTCAAGACGCGCGTGGTTTGCATGGGGATGAGAAGCACGCAATCGGTGGTGGTGATTGTGCGCGTTTCTGCATCCACTCAAAATCCCGATACTCATCTCGACTTTCAATGTAGAACTACGAATGTATATAGACAAAACACGCCGATATTTCTTTTTCAGACTTTCCGAATTCTTCCCGGCGTTACAACTGACGGTTTGTTATGTCACTATGGCCACAGAACTATCCCAAAACAAAGACACGCCATTTGCGTCCGAGAACGAGGGACACAATGTGCCATGGGATGCGACGGCCGAGCGGAGGGTGCGGACCAAGTAAGCCTCACATTACTTGAATACCTATCGAACAAACAAACAATAACTCAAAGCAGGATCGACCTCTCCGTCCTCCTCCTGCTCTTCCTCGGCATGGCCGTCTTCCAGCTCGACCGGATGAACCTCGCCAGCGCGCTGACCGGCGGGTTCGCCGCAGATATCGCAGTGGATCAGAACGCGATCAACTTGGGGAATCAGTTGATGTTTCTGGGGATCATCGTGTTGGAGATTCCGAGCAATATGCTGTTGCAGACGGTAGGAGCCAGCCCTTGCTTCTCCTCGCTTCTGACGAAGATGTCAATCGTGTATAAACAGGTAGGACCTCGCACGTGGATCACCGCGCAGATCTTCCTCTTCGGCTTGATCGCGTGTCTGCAGGTGCTTGTGCGGAATCGGGCTGGGTTTCTGGCCTCGAGGATGATATTGGGTGTGTCATTTCCCTCCTTTCTCCTCTGCTAGCCCTAATCCCGTATATACATTCAGCCCTGACATCCCCAGGAATCTGCGAGGCAGGCTACATCCCCGGCTCCATCTACACCCTCTCGACCTGGTACGGTTCGTCGGAACTGGCCAAACGCGTCGCCGTCCTCTTCTTCGGCATGTTCGGCGGCAACGCCGTCTCGCCGCTGCTTGGGGCGGGTATCCTGCGGCTGGATGGGCAGGGCGGGCTGAAGGGGTGGCAGTGGATTTTTCTCAGTACGCCCGCAAATTCAGATTTCACATGACGATGGGAACTAATGCAGCCAGTCGAGGGCCTCTGGACCGTCGCCGTCGCCATCCTCCTGCTCCTGGTTCTGCCGGGCAGTCCGGCGGATCCTGCGCCGCTGGTGATGCGTGGGTGGGTGCGGTTCGAGGGGGAGGAGAGGGAGATTCTCACTGCGAGAGTGCAGCAGCAGAAGAATCAGAGTGATGATGGTGATCACATCCCCCTCTCCGCCGTGCGCACAACCCTCCTCAACCCCCGGCGATGGCTGCACTTCGTGTCGACCGCCTGCGTCTTCGCCACGTGGAGTCCGCTGACGACGTACACGCCGAGCATCATCATGTCCGCCTTTTCCCCTCTCCACCCTCCCTCAGTACAATACATTTGACATACTTATCAATGGCAACAGGTCCCTCGGCTTCAACCGCGTCGAAGCCAACGCCCTCGGCGCCATCGGCGCCGGCCTGACCCTGCCCATCGTCTTCCTCTTCGCGTGGCTCAGCGATCGCACGCGCCAACGCGGCGCGACAGTCATCGCAGCGATCTCCTGCTACCTAGCCGTGTTGATCGTCGCGCGCGCGGTTCTCCCCTCCGTCGTGGGACGGTGGCGGCGCTTCGGGCTGTGGACAGTGATGAATGCGTTCGCGGTGTGTTATCACCCCGTGCACAATACGTGGGTGCAGGTGAACTGTACGAGTCAGGCGGAGCGGAGCGTTTCGATTGCGTGAGTGGTTCTTCTTCCTTGGTAATGTTGTTGGATGGGAATTGGGCTGACTTGTTGCAGGATGTGTAAGATATGGCCATTTCATGTGGGTATGTATGCATGTTAGGGGTTACTGATCTATATATAATAGGGGTGATGAGCGCCATCGCCGGCCTGATGGCTGGAACGCAGATCTTTCGCGCCGACGACGCCCCGCGGTGAGTACCCTATTGTCTGTCGATAGTTGGTTTTGCTTGAAAAGAAATACTCATGTAGATTGATTAGGTATCACCGCGGCCTCGTGGTTATGATCGCCCTGGTCGCGTCGGGTCTCGTCCTGGCGATCTTGCAGGAAGCTGTCTATTCTATACTCAATTCTCGGCGGAGGAAGTCCCAATCCCACAAAAAGACGGTATACGTTCTTTGAGGGGGTCGTGACCTATTTATTACTAGAGAGTGGATTTCAACCATTTCTTCCATTTTGTCACTTGCTAAACCAGATATTCCCATACATTTTATCTAACAATTCAAGACCGTCGACCCGCACCCGATCACCACCTTGTTGAACCGGTTCCCCGGCGCGACGTCCCGATTACTGCGGCTGCGGCAGTAACTTCCAGTTTCCTAGTAAAGGTGAAGTCAGCAAGCACCCTGACCCCGAAATACGAAGGAAAGGGAAATATACCCGATTCCCATTGCAGAACTTGATGCAGCAGCCATCGCCGATGCGGCTGTTCCATTTGTACGATCGCGCCGTGAAGCCGAGGCGGAACACGCCCCTGGAAGTGAGATTAATCAATCAGTGGTGTCCTAGGATATGACGGAGTCATGTCATTTCAAGAGGTGAAATACGTGTTCGACTAGAGTACCATGTTTATAGATCAGTATTGACTGTTACGACAGATGGGTAGGGTATATTTATGATATGGAATGTACCGTTGCAAACTGACTCCCCGTATAGTTCGGGTTCCGCCATGCGGAAAGGCTGAACGCGTTGGTCGAGGCGACGACGAGGCTGCTGAGGAGGACCGTAGAGATCTTCATCGTCAACAATGGTTTGTAGACTAGCTGGTTTGGAAAGATTGTGGGCTTTCGAAAAGCGGGGGCAAGGCAGAGGCTCTCTTTAAGGGTCGGTTTTTTTTTTTTTTTTTTTTTTTTTTCGCACGCCATCATGTTGTGTTCCCGCAGTGGATGCAACTGTCCGGGTTGTACATACATGGATTTAATTTATTTTATAGACGCGGCTTGTTTCCAGGGCGTCGCGTCGCAATGCACTGACTGACTGCCGCATCTTTCAATTCGCATGGTCTTATCTTGTGGCCTGCTCAAAAGTCAATCGTGATGATTTTAGGCTTGAGGGCTCCGGATTGGGGAATAAATAACCTAGATATCTATCTATAACCAGGTGGTTTGGTTCTGTCTGTCATGGGATGCATTGGAACAAACGCCTGGGTTACCCCGATTTGCTCGACGTTGCATTGCATTTCTGTGGGTAACCTTTTGCTGAAGTGTAGTGTAGCACAATCATCTATCTCGTGAGGTAGGATGTGACACAATAGTCAGACTGGTTTCGATCGCTCGATTCTAGTTTTGCTTGCATTGCATTCTTTGTTCTCACGCACGACAGCATCCATAGCCTGGCTACCTTGCCCTCACACGGACAAAGCAGCGTCCCCATCCCATCCTTCATCAAGATATCCATATTCAGAGGACTCTGGCGTACAGATCGAAGTCAATTGAAGTAAAAGTAATACCGCGGAGGTAACTTGGTACCTACGCTCCTCATTATAGGTCAACCTCAATGCCTGATAGGTCAGGTCATTGATGGAACGCGGGGTTACCGATGGACCAATCATTCGCCTTGTCCATATCCACTTTATCGGAAGCGCTAATGCGCGTCCATGTCATGATCGCCAAGCCTGAGCCAATAGGGGAGTCTCTTCAGGCGGAATTGCAAGGCCCCGTTGTCTTGACTAACCAATGGACTGCGTCGGGCAGTCCCAGAGGTAAACAATCCCTGGGATAGGTTATTAGGTTCCCGTCCTCTTGGGATCGGGTAGTTGGTCATGATCTCTTGGGTTACAAGGAGAGAGCTGAGGAATTAGAATGAAATTGCGGAGCGGCCTCCTCGAAACTGGCGCAAATGAATAGAGGGTAGTCGTGAGATACATTTCTACCCAGTCAGTCATCAACCCTCACCGCTGTTTACAAGTTGATCTTAACATGCAAGAACTTAGAAGACACCTCAGGAGACTAAACCTAGGTTATGGAAGATGTCGATCGCCATTGCTCCTCGGTTCAAAAGCTCCCCCACCAACACGTGCGCCGATCAGCAGCCGAGACACTTAAGAAGGGCAACAACGTCATCATCGTTCTTGCACGTTGACTTATGTTCCAAATTCCAACACTTTCCTGGAACTTGCCATCATTGACCATGTCGTAAGTATTGGAACTATCCCTACAATTATCCCTCATTCCATCCAGCTCATCAACACGGACAGCTCCATCCTCACGACTCTCGGCCTCCGCGCCGCCGATGGCCAACAACCCCCCAACCACGCAACGGGCTTCCTCCTGGCCAACTGGTTCTACGCCTACTTCCTGCTCAGCTCCCGCGGCCCCAAAATGCTGGCAGGAATCGACCACAACGCCAACCCGCGCCAGGACCTGGCCAAGTACGGCGACGCCGCCGTGGCAGCGGGCAAACTGAGCCGGCGCAAGCTGGAGCAGCTGAAGCGGCAGGAGGCGGCCCATGCGAATTCCGTCGAGGGGTTTCCGTTTTTCGTTGCGGGGGGTGAGCATCCCATCTTTGCCTTGCATCAGCTTAGTATACTGACAATCAACCAGTCCTTCTCGCGGTGTACACTGGGGTGGAGAGTAGTACCGTCAACGGGATCTGTCTGTGGTATACGCTGTCGCGGATTGCTTTCGGAGCTGCGTATATCTGGACCGAGAGCGAGGCGTTGAGCTGGTTGCGGTCGATGTTCTGGTGGTCGGGCAATGCGGCGTGCATTACCGCGTTGGTGTTGTCGGGGAAGAAGCTGTAGAGGTTGTCATGGTGCGGTGGAGCATATGGAGAATATAGTATACTATGACTGTTACATTTTTTTCTTTCCTTTTCCTTTTCCTTTCGCATACTTTCTTTCCACATAGACTCCCGGCATATGCAGTGAATGAGACTCCCGGCATATGCAGTGAATGCGGATGACCGCATTGCGTGTGAATGGCCAGCAAACATACATACCTAAGCGAGCAGTGACAAAGACACGCGCAGTGAATACTTTGGCCTACAACTGGGCTATAAATCCCCCGTCCTTTCCCACCCAGAGCGACTTTTCTTCTTCCTTCCTACACATCCCTGGGGGGACGCGATGGATGGCTAGGTATTTGAGCCTTCTATCTATATTGCTACGCTGTTATACTTCCATGCCGATGACTACTTTACTTTACTTTATTTGATTGGGTTGTATATTTAAAGGCTGATTATACCAAGGTTATCCACCGACATCATGTCTTCTTCTTTACTATACGGCACTGTACGACGGACTTGAGGGCTTATTTTCTATAAATCTGTTTTCATCTTTGAACCAGACAAGGGAAGCCCCAATTGCGCCTTTTACCACACATGGCGCCTGCTGACAGAGCCAACCATCTGGTTACACATATCGGGAAATACAGGTACGTGTGAATATCCTAATTTTCATCACTGGCGATAGTCAGTGACTCACTCACCGTGAACAGACATGGATTCACCAAGCTCCACATTGTACCAGAAAGCAATCGATGCTCCGGTTCTCGACACACAGTCCGTATAGCTATGTGAATAACCAGCAGGTCGGTGATTTCCCGTACGCTGTACTATCCACGAAGTTCCCCACTGATTCCATTGCTCGATTTTATCTAGATTGCAGAAGCGGTTCGGTTGTTGAATATATATGAGCCCTCTGATCGATTCTGCCGAAGGGACGAGAAGCGCGGCAAAACTGACGCCAGTGCCCAGCCTGTCTTCGTTGCACCGGATTGGAATTGTTCGTGGCCGGTCCTTTTAAGGGAAACTATACAAAACCCGAGCGAACTTGTACGTTTTCCAAATCCCCCATTGAGAGAGAGATTATTTCTAATACGAGTTGAATGAAGTCACAAGATACAGCGACTGCTGAAGCTAGGGCTAGGGCTACAACTGTTGACGACAACGACCCATCCCGTTGCCTTCATGAAATATCCTCTACCTCGATGCCATGGCTGACGCGTACTGAATGGGGTTATTCCAATCCGACACTCATCGTACTGTGCGCGGTGAACTACAACTATATATCTGAGGGGTGTTCACCGGCGATCATCGAGAGATTGAGCGCTGTCGTACCTTACGTGGATAGTGTGACGCATGCCATGCTATGCTATGGCTAGCAGATATGGAATGTCTCAAATACCTTATTAGCCTGGACGACCCGAGTAATTTTGGCATGTAAGTAAAACCCATTTCACTCTAACTGTCCCGAAGCATTCTCCATCCGCGTCTCCCATTCATTTTATCTATCCTTGTCTCGAAGGCGAGCTTTGCAGGAATTCCAATTCCAATGATCCAAGGACAGCACTACTGGAGGAGCGGTGGTTTTCTTGCTCGGTTTGTCTCGCGGAAGCCTTCTATGAATGTTGCTGTTTGGCGAATACAATTCACTGTCACTCCGGTCAGTAAGCTCACCAGAGATTTCGGACTTCCAAACAGCCAGTTGAGGATGCGTATATATATTCACCCAACGGCATCATCATTCAAAACACAGACACAGCATAGCGGTCAGTCACTTTCAGCGAACCAGATTCATCGCCGATACATACAACTCCATTCGTACAGGACGTACGAGAACCCGCTCCCACTATCACTCGAAGAAGTCGAAGAAGAGGTATGAGATTCACATCCAAGAAACCATATACGATTGGCTAACATTCTATTTCTACACAGAAGGCCCAGTCCGTCGAACTCATACCAACCATCAGTCACAGGAAAGCCCGGAAATACTCCACCGTATACAGCGCCGGGTCCGAATCGTGCGTCCTCTTTCTGCTGAGCATCTGGCAAGCTTATCCACGAACGCCACTGAACAGGAGGGCATCACAGTCGAGAATGAACTGAATAGCAAGGTGTCTGTCTACGGTGACTCTTCCAATGACGATTTCATCCAACAAAATCACCTTGCCCCCCCGCCATCAGCGAGAGTAAAGCGCATACTGTACGAGACATTTACAATGCCATTGACCAGCCAACCAATCTCTCTTCGCTCCATCCCTTCATATATCGGATGCTGCTTTCCAAAAGCAAACCGGCCCTTGATCGGATTCAGATCCACGGCCTGAGCACTCTCCAGGATCTAGTCATGTCTTCCAGTTAGGGCTGCGTGACTATGGCACGAGTCACCCTAAACCCAAATCAAAGCATTTCACCATGACTGAGCAGTTGCTTCCTTGGCTAAATGGCCATGTTGATCTTCGGACGGATCTACACGTTTACCCTTCGCGAGATTAATGCGTGCATACAAGATATCGTGAGCCGCCCAGGGGTATACGGCATTCCCCCCAGTATGTAGCGAACCTGATGTCCATATATTGGGATATTACCCGACTTCGGTAAGTTACTCGGAACTCTGAAGCCAAGCACGCCAAATATAGCTAACTTTCATAAAAGCCCGCCCAGAGGGGCCAGATTACCTCTTCAACGCAAACAACAGACACCATTGACCAACAAGAATACCGAGAATGGATCGAGCTAGTCGACCAAGGAGGATTGATTGCTCTTGCTGCGATTTCATCCCGTCGCAGAATACTAGACCTCGACGGGGCAGACACAGCGGGGATTCCCAGGATGGCGACGAATCTCCATCTGGAGGCGAAGATGAGAACCACTCTTCCAACGGAGATCCGAAGAGGATACCGACGCAGCTGTGGTTGAGCCTCCCAGCGACAATACCGCAAAGGTAAGTCTAGAAACTATCAAGTTATAAACCTTACTCTAATAAATCTTATAGATTCAGTACGGGAAAGGAAACTCTTTCAAGAGTTACCATAGGCTCTTGGAAGCCCCTTTTTTTTTGCTAATGCTAAATGCACTATGGGAAAATGGACCTGCTCTGGTGTCAGGGTTTGCCCCAAAACTGCTACTACAATGCGGGCACTCCATCACCAGGAGGTAACCGAAAGCACCTGGTTGTCACTGGAGCTTACTAGGAGGGAGGTAGAAAATACCACCGTCACGCCGAGACAACTCCGGTGCTTGGGTGCACAAACCGCCTGCGAAAAGGACCTCCGGCATTTGGCTTGGCCGACTCACCTTGGACTTCCTCGGCCTCTTGACCGGCGCCTTGCTCATGTGCGGGATGGTCTTTGGCGTGCTGACGGCGGATATCTGGGCCGTCACGCTGTTCTTCCTCTACGTTTCGCACTGGGCCTATGGATGATTTCCTTCATGCTCTTTCATTGATGCTTTCGACCGCGAATTTCATTGGTTGCATTGCATTGATTGCTGGCCATTGTGAATTAACCGTTGAAGCGGCGCACAAACCGCCAGTAGTGAATGTTCGTTCCTATTCCTACACAACCCCTTACATGCTGATGGCTAGAGATAAAGAGCCGCGGCGGCTAGGCGTCGGAAGTATGCTTTCCTAGCCATCGGAAAGTTTGTCACTTTCTGGTCCCTACACAACTAATTCGACAATACTGTTGCCATTGAATCTCCCCCAATTTCCTCAGCCTGCCGCCCTCGGAGCCTGGATATGATGTTGAGCAAGACCAGAATATTATTGAAGGTATATATACTGATGTGGCTATAGCCAGCAAACCCAATGACACACGGACAAGCACGCAATGCCGATCACAATCCTTTCTCATCAATGCTGGCTATGCTTCATCAACAACAACAACTTATCAGCAGTGGGAGAATGTCACACAGCCAAGGTACATACGAATATGCGCGTATCAAGCGAGAGACACAAGGCCTCAACATCTATCTCGTAATTCCCCCACAGCAAAACCTCATCGGAGGAACCCACAAGTGTGCCGGGTGTATTCGACGAATTCATTCCCCGTGCTTCACTTCTGACTGTACTGGGTAACTGGGCAGAGGAACCGGTGCGCTCCGCTGCTGCGGGAATCTGTGTTTTCACTCGGCGAGGCACTCGTTATCACCGAATTCACATACACATGTTGTTATTGCAAGAGAGAGCCCCGTGAATATGGCTTCCCGAGACAAGAAGCGTATCACCTGTGAATATCATCCTTGAGACCACGACTGAATTCATACTCGTGGTATTTCTTCACTGAGTATTGGCAATCTCAGACCCGACGTTATTCACCACTGTCCTCCTCCCTTCGTGGGTATATAATGCCGCCTTGCCACTTCCATTGCTCGGTCTTTCTTCTACCTACTTCCACACTTCTTCTCACCTCAACGTCCCCTGTTTATGGTTGGTGTACCAGACTATCAACCAATAAGCCTGCGGGTCCTGCTCTGTTCTGCAATCCCACAGTGGGTCCTATATCCTCAGACCCGAGCAATGGCCGAAGTTGAGGCTTTCCGTCTGGCGGCCACAAAATTACCCTGATTCCGGCCCACAGCTCCGCAGAAGACATGTTTCCGCGACCGTCACCGATACAGCTGCTAGAAAAGTTACCACAGGGATTAGCTGGAGGCTACACACGACGATTAAGACTGATCGGATTATGCAGACATTTTGCTGTGGGTTCGGTGCTACTTCCTGCCATTACGGCAAGGTAAGTTGTGTGGGCTTTAGGTATATAGAGGGTCGGGCAGAGACTAATATGGGTGCACAAGTGACTTTTCCTTCTCCTTCAAACACCTTCAAACAACTCCAACTGGCGAGCGTATGGTGTGTGCCGTGTGTGTCTGTTCCGTTCTGCGGTACATATGTGGACGCTTCACTTGGTGCTACCTGGACACCCGGATACCAGACACATCGAAGAACCGGAAAGACTGCCTGAAGGACGCTATGATCCAGATGTGGATGCCCCAAGCGCGCCGTCCTTTGCAATATCTTCACATCACAGACCTGCCTTCACTTGAAAAATGGGTGGATCATTCGATTGCCAGCAGTAAGTTGGTGACACTACCACTGGTCCCCCCTGTTGCTAACCTTCGTCTAGTCGTCTGTCACGGCGGAACACGAACACTCCAACCTCGCAGTCTGTTCGTATCTTCCACAATCTCAACAAATCAATGCTACAAACTACCCGCCCAGCGGCTCCGAGGAGCCCGAAGCTGGGCCAAAATCTAGGTGGTCATTCCATCCGGCGCTTCCCTTGGGCCAGTGGCATTTGCGATGGGTTGCTGAGCTTCCAGCGTGCGCATGGCCCGCACGGCGGCCTCGGATGCTGTGCATACTCACTTCCATTGATCGTGATGGTGAATAACACATCGCTTTCCTTGTCGAGCTTGGACGAGATCAGGCAGGTGATCGCCACATCGAATATCAGAGGCGCTCAGCAGATGATGAGGATGAGCACGGTGAAGTTCACGCACTTGGTCGGAGGACAGCATCCGGGCGAGCGCCTGATGGAGGAGTGGAACACCGCCTCGAGCATGCTCGCGAAGTTGAAGTCGATCCTGAAGACGAGGGTGGCGACGTACGTGGAGATGGTCATCACGAGCCCCGAGATCGAGGACATCGACGCCCGCAAGTCAGCGGGTGACGGGTGGCGAGGCAGCGGCATGGTATATGACCGAAGGGGTAAATTTGCTAGATTTCAACGGGCAGTAAGATATCCATACGTCTTTATATTCTTGTGTCTCTTCAGCTAATATTTCAGTCGCCTTCTACTCAGCCAAGACCGCCACGAGATCTATCTCACCTTCACCAAGCCTACTCCCAAGTATGGCAAATACATAGAAAAGGGGACCAATCGGGATAAAGCATTCCTAGAAATGCGATCCTTTAGCCCATGGGCCATTCATAAGAAAGGTGCCATAAAGCAATTTGCGCATGTTGTTCTCGCAATTATATTACTAGCGGAGCAGATATCTCAACCAGTAGTTACTAATCTAGGAACTCCTAAGGAGAGCTCCAGCCTAGTAATCTAATATCGGTTGCAGCCTCAGGACCCTGTGCTTGGCCGGCCGTCTTTATTTCCTTCTTTTATACTCTTAAAAGTTGTCTTTATTTTATCATTCGATGCCTCGTCGCAATCCTCTTTCGCCTGGCCCCAGCGTCAGAGCTCGACTGCGGTGTCTTCATGTTTATTCTTTTGCTCTCGTTTTGCAATCGATCAATTCGAACAGCCCGACAATATTCGTGTCGATATCCTGAAATGCGGGCCAAGGCGCAGCGACTGGCCCACATCATTGCCTTTTGACGGCGTTTCCCTTATCGTTGAAATGATCAGAAGGCATCTGAGCCAGAAATATACGCAGGGACTATGATTGCGAGATGGTACTGATCAGGGGTTTATCGCTATCAACGGGTTGCTTCTACTGGAATGCTTACGCGAAACTCCACGCATAGAGGATTCCAATATATCATCGGATTCCCATGCGAGACAAGGGACAAAGGAACCAGTGCCGATGTTCTCTCAGAAGTGCCGGCTACTTGGTGTTGCCCTCATTCAAGCGGTCTGCGCCAGTCGCAACGAACGAAAGAGCCATTTGGCACGCGGTGAAGAAAGCAGGTAGAGAAGACAGAACGACACCTAGGCCATGTTTCTCCACCAGCCGCGCATCTTCGGTAGGCATGTCAAGCAAGTCCCCTGCCGAAGACATCATCAGTGAGTCACCACTTGGCGAAGATGACTCGCATGCTTCAGAAGAGGCTCCGGTCTTTGAGGGCCCGCTGCCACTATGCCATCGTTGCTTTCGCCAGTGGAAACTACTTAGGGATTTCCGTATTACAGAGTCCCGGATTGCATTTGGTCTACTCGTCGCCTAAATATGGTGAAGTGCGACCATTGTTCAGCTACCCGCCACCGATGTGTGAGGTTTGACCCTCAGCACCGCGTTGGAAGTTGGTTATTCACAGCCAGCTGCAAAGCTGGAAAGAGACATTACGGTGTCCAGGCTGCTTGGAATCCTGCAGGGGGTGCGAGATGCGAGTAGGGCTGGCGATGCAACGCCTAAGCCATGTTCTCCACCGGGGATATTTCAATCGCGGCTTTCGGTGTCCGGCAATCGCATCTGCATATATACATATATATCTATGTGGCTGATGCTCGGCATCCAGCCAGTCTTGTGCACGGGCGGGGGGGGTCCATCTATACCACTGCAGTCTTCAACGCATTGGTCAGCATGTCAAAACCGTGAGTATACTACACTATTCACACTACATGCATATGTCGTTACTGGGTAACAACCGAAAGCGAGGGTCCCTTAACGCATTCGGCTCTTGAAAGAACACTTACAATCCATCTACTTTCTACTCATGCTTCGAACACATCTACCCCTGGAGCAGATCGATCCAAAAAGCCCGCGTCAAGAAGACACACGAGGCGTATATACAGAGCGAGATGGACGACATAGCCACCCGCCAGGTCTGGTCTGCCCCCTCCCCAAAACTCATCACCGGCCCTTTCCATACAACATCCAGTGCGATACACGATCTTTTCTTTCTACAAAGGACCTCTGTCCAAGTGGACTACCTTCTCCGAGGATGTGGGGAGGTTCTGCCTCGATCAGGTCCGCATCAATCGCGCTATTTTCTATATCGGACGAACGGCAGAAGACAACGAGGCAATCAGCGAGTTCGTGGCTGTAGGCCACATTCCAATCAATGACTCCCGCTCTGGCTCGCCCGGTGAGCCAAAGTCGGAAGACAGAAGTCTCTTCAGACACTGTCTATGCGTCTGCGTCGTTGTCTCCTCCCACCGGCGGCGCTCCTAGTGAGTCCACTGTGGATGACTCGGCACCGGGAGGAACACCTGAACCTACGGGGCCGCAATCATTATGCCTGCGGTGCTTTCGACGCTGGAAGACTCTCGAGGTAACCTATATAGAGCTTCCCAATTGCACTTGGCCTGCGCGTCGCCCTAACATGACCAAGTGCGCGCATTGCTCCGCCTCCAGACACCGTTGCGTGCGGGTAACTCGGCACACGCTTTGCAATACGCCGTTCCTATCACGACTCGAGTGTGGCAGCAGATGATGAATTGGGTTCTCGTCGCGACCAGCGCCAACGAATAGATCCTAACTTTATTCACGCAAGTCTCAAGGCGGATATCAATTGGCGAACAAAGCCCTTGAACCTTGAGAATTGAACGGCATCGACCTAATTCTCCATACAACGAGGGACTTATATATAAAGCCATCGGGCCTTGCTTGATTGCCTCGCCCTCCGCCATCCCGAGTCGAAGAAGACCGTGCTGGGCAAACAAACAACGGGCATTTATCCTTCCTAGTGCGGCTGCTTCACCCCGAGTCCCATCCCATTCTGCCATCCAACCGTCCCCCCTCCCTCATTTTGAAAGGTCGCCTGCTGTCACATTTAATGCAAAGTTCTCTGCCAACAACCCCTCCGACGGTCAGTGTGAAGGATGCAATGTTGTACATTGCCTACCTTGCCGGCGATGGCATAGGCGACTCTCAACTATCCTAACAAGATAGGGGATCAATCCACTGGTAAGTAAAGCAGTCTCTATGTCTATATATGGTGACTTCTGATTTGCTCATTGGAATCTGCAGGTCAATCAATGTATTCTAGGAGCCGGACATTCCAAATTGAACTTTGAGGGCTGGCTTGGTCCATAGCTCCATCCGATCATCGCCGCACAAACCGTCATCCATCAATCCAACTTCCGTCGAGTGATGATACTTAGCGAGGGGAGCAGTCGGCAGGCGGGCGATGGGGAATATAATATAATCACATTGCTATATTTGGTTTGATCTAATGCCTTGGGCCTTGTTTCTCAGAATCGCCGGCATCAGTCCTCCTAGTTACCACCGAGGTTTAGGACCAGAAACTTCAGAACCAACACCGATTCAAATCAGTATGGACAACATCACTGGAGGACTTGACAAAGTCACAGAGATGATCTATACCAGTCACCTGCCGGAATATCCTAAGACTCACCGAGAAGGGATCTGTTACCGTATCGATGTGGGTCACTTATCTCAAGAAGACTGCCACAGTGATCAAACAGATGCACCATTCTGAGGTCACTGAGAATACCTGGCGGATCTTACCACTGTTTGAGCTATGTTCGCTGCTCTTAGAGTAGCGAACATTTCCACGATGATTGCGCCGCTTGTATTCTCTTCTTTCCACCCCCTTTTTCCCTTCTTTTTGTCCGCTTTCCATTCTGCGTGCACGATGGCGCAGTTGGATTGTGGTTTACCGGAAGGTGCGCCGGCCGCTGCCACTGCTATAGGCATGCCGACACTCGATGACTTCTTGGGGCAGCTTGACGCTGAGAGTACCTGGCTATCACTTGGTCACGTTTCATGCAGATGCACATGTACAACCAACCTCCCGGCGGTGACTATGATCGGCATGCAGCACGGTGACCCGAGACCTGAGATCGGAGCTGGTTGCCTGTGGTCAAACACCATCCGGTGGCGTATCAAGGGGTGCCGGACGAAGTTCCACTAAGGTCATTCCCAAGGCCTCCATTGCAGCTCTGAGTGAGGAGCTGGATTTCAAGCAGAAGAATGGAAACGGGCACCCTCTTGTGTCCAGAAGCATCGCCATATTTTTTCGATAAGGGATCGGTGGCATCCATTCACTATGGCCGGTACACATGTGAACAAGCCAAGTGGCGGTTCAATAATTCATCGTGGTGCTTGTGTTGTGAGTGAATTTCATTCACAATTTGACCTAGATGGTGACTGCGTTCTGTCAGATCCGGGGTGACCAAACTGGAGATTTCTGCTTTTCGTCGAATGATGTCCAACCAGCCATGCTGTTGAAACCGGACAAAACGCTTTTTGAGACAGAGCGAGGATCTATGCCTGACACTTGATCTTTTCGCCTTTCTCGACGCACCTAACCCTATCGTCACGCCTATATAGCGTCGAAACCCACAATCTATCTACCTGGAGTCCAGAAAGCTACGAAGACTTTCAATGGATATCAACATCGACTGGAATAGACTGTGCGTGCATATACTAATATCGGGTTACTCCCACTTTTACCCCAACAGCCTGGATCAAGGAAGTGAGATACACAAAAGTGTTTCCGAGTGACGACTACGAAGAGTGTCATGTTATATTCATCACCAATACGGCCAAACAGAGAAGACAGCCCCCAAGGATGTCACGTACTATCTATCGGTGAAGCTCGTTCTGAACCAATGTTTGAGCGCGACAGCATTATCACAATATATCCTCACAGTACACTGCTTCAATTCACTTGGGTCAGACATCAGGCATGCTATAATTTCTTCTTTCGATTCGAAATATGCACGACCAAGACACCATCAACAGCAACCAATCCGGGATGGATGTCAGTGACTAGCATTTGTCCGCTTCGGCCTGTGTGAACCGGCACTTTCATTACAGATTCAACTGTATCCCACGTGTCTATCCATCCTCGGGCGGTTCATGAATCGCTGAAAGACGTCAACCATATCTTCCAACATGTCCACCTCCCGAACAATGGACATACAGCAGAAAAACGCGGAAGACCTTGCAAAGCATTACCTCATTTCAGGGTGGGGTCTCCCACACACATCTCCCAACTCCGCACACCTACCAACTCCGCGGTACGTATGATCACCTTTATCCCTTCCACCATCTCCATGATCATCTTCATCTTGCAAAGGCCCTGTGGCTTCGCAAATGGTGGAGATTTCCCTGTAACAGATCATCGCAGCCTTCGCAAGGCAGATCACAAGTGAGCGCCTTTGCGGTCACCCCTTCTCGTGGCTCTCCTCCAGGTTTTATAGTAGCTCCCCGCGGACACCCGTCCTTATAGCTCTCCTTCAGGCGAAGCGATAGCTCCTTGCGAGATTCCCTCTTCCTGCTTACCGGCCCCAGGCACCTTTCCCACGGATTACGCTAACTTACTTCGCAGATGCCTTCATCCACCTCTTCCGAGGCTTCTTTTAAGACGGCCCTCTCTGCGATCACCGCGAGGGGTCGCTCCGCCACGCCTGCCCCTCGCACACCATTGCCCGACATAAGCACACCGGTTTGGGGCTCCCCTGTTGCCAACATGGCAACTCCCGTCTGGGGCTCGCCTTTCGCGGCCCCTATGGCCACTCCCGCTTCGGTGTCGTCTTCCTCTTCCGCGGCTAGTGCCGCCAACGCTCCCGCCGGCCCCATCACCATCCCACCAGGCATGAGGATCTCTGCCTCGCTCTCCCGCGAGGATCGACGTCGCTTGGCCTCCTGGCCTCCTGCGGTTTTCGCGGACGCTCCAACCCTCATCATTCGCGGACGTGAGTACGCCCTGGTGAATATCTCGCAGGCGCCGGTGAACCGGGTAGGTACCCCTTGCGAGCCCCTCTTCCATAGTCGGCTAATCTCTTCTTAGTTGCCTGCCGAGCTTTGGGTCAGCGGGCCCCAGTCTTCCCGGCGGAGTGGTCCCTCTATTTGGGATTTGTTCGAAACGACAATGCGAAGCTGGCATATCAGCTGAGCCCTATATCTTTTAAGGGATTACGGTGCGCGTAACATGGTTACAATTCACCCACAGGCTACAAGGGGGGGGCGACATTATTATTCCAATCCTCACGCCCCGGGTAGGATTCACGTTACCTGATCGTGCAAGTGAAAAAACACACGCTTCAGCGTAATCACCACTCACCTGCGGGAAGAGTCCCGACAAGCTTGCATTGCAAGGCTCATGCAGCGAAGCTTCTGCAGCCTCCCCTCCTCGACCTCATCTCGCGTGTTGGTCAATGACAACGAGCAGCCGGGTGAATTCAGAACCCGCAGGGCGAGCTCGTTCCAGATCCTACACGATGAATATTCATATTCACAGTGCAAAGTTGTCACTTCACCAGGTGCGGACTGGTATAAACCTGGCCTCGACGTGAGCTTGCAGGCAGATTTTCAAGACACACTCGACCAACAAACCGAATGATGGTTCGAGGTTCACTAGACTTTGGACATGCCTTGGTAAGTAACCTTCTCTATATATCAATACTATCGACGCTGACCAAGAGCAGGGCAATTGGCTGATTATATGGATCGATACTTTCCCTTGATTTTCTTCTTCCCATCCTCAACTCAGACTCACTCTCGGTCTATTAGACCAGAGAACAAAACCTTTGATGGCTTTGTGTCATTACTAGCAGTTCCCCATATTTCTGGCGCTGTTTTGAACTCCCCATCCCAGAGCGACGGTGCATCTCATCCAGGACATACAGTTACGACAGGTTTTCGGGGCTCATGCTGCATCGAGCAGATGGAGAACCTGGACAGGCTCACATGACCGAAATTCTCAGTACGGATCCCTTCTCAGTGAACGGCTCAGACCGTTTCACGCAAGAGATTCGATGACAAAATAAGACGCGACTTACTCGAGGAGCTCGAAGCAGCTTCGTCAGACCACTAAGATTCCATCGCGCCGAGTATAGGAATGTGGTGTCTGGGATGATGTGATGTGATGGCAAAGTCTCCCTGGTATTTATTGCAGGAGGTATATATACACTGCGTTTGCAAGAACCTGAACGGGCTCAATCTGCCCCCCTTCGAACCGACGCAACATAATCACATGGAAACGGATTTCTTTGATTTACTCGCCATGGGACTGGATTCAGCCCGATACACCGTTTTTTACTTCGGGGACGAGTTGGCTGCGAAAGCTTTCGAAACTTCTTACCTGCTTGTGTTTCAGCTACTCGGGCCTTTGAGCAGGAGGAGCTGCCCCGGTCCTTTACCGCAGCTTCATTCAGAAATTACAATGACTTGGTCATCCCTGTCTTCCTAGGGAAAGAGGACGGGATTACTTGCGTGATTGTGCAGGTTAAAAGTGACAAGAGTTTGCATTTGACGGAGATATTGAAGAAGAAAAGCCTGGCAAGGTTGATGTACATGGGGGCTTTGCTTCGAATCTGACCTTTTCATTCAGGAAAGACGAACGTTATGGGGACGCAACGATAATATTGGGATAAAGTTGACAAGAAGCATCCCGAGATATCGGGTATCGCTGTCCAGTCCGAATGTTGTGGCCAACGATCCTCTGCCATTCGACGTGAGTGCACTTGTGTCATTGCCGAGGAATATCTTCTCCATCTAGGACGTTCCTTCGGACCCTGATCTTTGGGAAGAAGATCGCCTTAGTCGTTCCGCCTCATCCCAGCTGAGTAAAGATCTCTGATATTCCTACGAATGGATTGAAACTGACATTGTCATATACTAGTCGATACGCTCAACCGCTACGATTACAACCTTGTGTTTGAGAAATCACCTAATAATGAGTCGGCGATGAGAAGATCCCGTCTCGATGCCATCGTCGCGTTTACCCTATTTCGATCTTATCACCTTATGGTGTTACCTGGAAAGCTCTCAGGGTATGTTCTTACAGTACGAGGCAAAGCTACAACAGAAGGTCGAATTTCAGCATCAAGGCTTCCGTTCGAAGGAGACCCTCAAAGACGCGGAAGTGCCCATTCAACCCAAAATCGCCTTCACGACGCGTGAACGACAGACCATCAACTATTTCCTATCACAAAAGGCGATAGCGGACGCGGACTGGCGGTTTCTTCAGAACTTCTATAAGAAGCTTGATAAGTATAAGCTAGAGCTCTACGTGTGCCCGCTGCCCCGAGAGGTGGTTTAACATGGAAACTCCGCCAGAGAGATAAGGTCTGCAAACATTGCGGAACGGTTGACTTTCAAGTTCGGTGCCGCTAATAAAATGGACCCAGGTGATGTTCCTGCCGACCTCCCTGAGCTTACACAGATCGAAGAGATGCTAATCGCAAGGGTTCACATCTTCGTTGAGGTTCGTCGTGTCCGTGGCCACCACTATCACTACAAAGGCCATGTTGTTAACTTCCTACGTGAAACCCAGTTCCAGTATAACGAATGTCGCTCTTGGCCTCGTCGGATGGTGCGGGACCACCTGAGTCGTCGGTGTGTGTGTTCGCTCCGAACGACGTTGTTTCTATCGTCCGCAAGTCGAGAACCCGTACCATCTACCCGCAATACCACTCCACATTACGTGTCTTGCGAAATCCAGAAACCCGGAAATAAAGTGAAAAGAAACGAACCGAAACGCCATCTCAGCGTGGTCTACCACCATGAGACGGCATTGGCCGGCTACGAGAATGTTCTGGGAGGACCATGAGGAACGCGATTCGTCTATTTCCTTGGACCAAGTAACATTTCCTATAACGGAGTGGAATATCGCCCAGTGGAGTGCGCAGTCTGCCGATTAGGAGCTGGCAGTTGCGCCCTGAAGAACTAGGCTTTATCAGGACAGAAGACACGGTCTGCTAGAAATTGCTATCTCAAATGGCACGGCAATATATATATATCGAATGGAAAGAACCCGAATTCTTTTTCCACGGCCTTCGGTATGGATTGCTATCTGAGGTTGTCACCTTTCAATTCAATTTGCGTTAAAGCACTGCGAGCTGTCGGCCGACCAGACCAAACTCACCGTCGAATTCTATGGGTTACAGGACTCAATATACGAGCTCAGAAATATCCGAGCCCGCTTGCCAAAGCCTTGATGAGGATTGGACGATGCTACTGTCAAGAACATGCTGGTTTTGCACTTGGTATTGTCATTAAATATGAAGCACAGGAGAACAGCTGTAATCGTGAAAAGTCCACAGATTTACACAGCCGCCACAACCTGAAAATTCAATGGGAGAACCAGAAAAAACGCCAGTACAGAAGTGACCGTCGTCCGCTGAGTATGTACGCTTGAGCCCTGAGAGCTTGCAGTCCCTGCAGGCTGATTTCCGTGATGCCCACTACCTTATCATCGATGAGAAATCCATGATCGGACTCATCCAACTATTCTGGATTGACCAACGCTGCCGGGAGATCTTTGCATCACGTAGGCACCTCCTGTTCGGTGGTTTCAATATCGTGCTTGCTGGTGACTTCTGCCAACTATGTCCTGTTGGTGGTTCATGAAGACGGGATGGGGATGTTCGATGATATTTCTCTGTTACATCTCGAGGGACGTCGACTTTGCTTCACCCGACTTGCATCTCAGGTATCGGTGGATTAACATGACAAGGGTGGTTGTTACTATACTTCTGTGGGCATGAGCCCAGCTTTATTTCCCTGGCATGGGTTTCCCTGATCAGTCTTCCGAGTCAACGGAAGCAACCACCCAGGTGTTCAAGTACCTCGCGGATCTACTGAACTGCAGCAGCAGGTCAGCATTCACAAGCCATCGGACATCGCAAGCATGTCTATAGAAGGCTGACGCTTTCCCTTTTGTGCGAATGAGGCCTACTCCGATCGGACCCATCGGGGGCCCTGTCGTGCGCTTGGCAGAGGAAGAAAAGGCAAATGTCATGCTGGTCCGGACCCAGGGGGATCGTATATAGCGTTTTTGCGACAGTGGATGGAGGCGCGAGTCTCTCCGATGATGCGACGATTCCCGAGACTCCTGATCTTAGCTGCGAAGAAGCGCATGAGGCCACTGCGAGCCGCGCATCTTTAGTAGACGAGCCAAGCCCATCTGCTACTGAAAATATCGCTAGCGAGTCAGACTCGGAGGAATATGACTTAGATATATTGAGGGACATGACTCTGGATCTAATTGCGGCTCCGCTACCACTATATAACCGATGCTTTCGGCGATGGAAGCTTTTAGAGGTGCCGGTCGCCCAGCTTCCCGAATACTGGTGGTCTGGGGGACGTCCTAACAAGGTTAAATGTGATCATTATAGTGCCACCAGGCATAAAGAGGTTCCTTTAGTACCTGGCCAAGGGGCATGGAAGTCCTATACGGGTTTGTTACCCATTCTCCATCTAGATACGCGATTTAATCATGACTCGGCATATGCAAGTGTTGGAAAAAGGCACACGTTCATCTGCTGCCCAGGATTCCCTGCTCCTGTCGTGCGAGCCCGTACTACAGCGCGAGGTTCCTATCGTTTTATTCCATCTATGACGAAGCACCTGCTAGCCAAATGACACCAAAGCAATACAACGTCGGGATTCCAGGGCATCGCTGATCCATCGGTGAAGTCTCCTCATTAGGCCTGCGCCAGGGTTATGCTTCGCTTCACTTTATTTCCCGCGCCATAGTGAATGCAGGAAAGTCAACAAGCTCCAGAGAGATTAATAGGAGGCTTTGCTGTTGGTGAGAGACAGGATCCTGGCTGGCCGTCCTGGACCGCGCTCGTTATGGGATTATTAGATCTCCGTTGTTAATGTTGGCCAACTGGGCCCAAGCGTGGAGTCCCACTATCTAAATAAGGGGCAAGGGGAAGGGCACACTCGCTGTGGGGAGACCCAGGGCCGCAACAATACCGGCGTATGCAGCGTCTGAATGAACGGCCGTCTACCCAGCAATATTCATATGAACCTCGATGCGAACAGTGCAGCCAAGCGAGCCTATCTTGGCGTATACGGCCTCACGGATCATGCTGAATCCGGAAGCACGACATCGCGTGATAAAGGAATTTGCACGGGCAAGCTTCGAAAGGCGACATAGGAGAGATGGTAGCAGCACTCCTCCTACTCTTCAGTTTCTAATAGTGACGGACACCACATCCCGCGTCTCGGAGCTATCTCCATCGAAATCGTTGGACAGCAGTCTCGGTTGCTCCCGGCTAGCCTTGGACCTCTTCGAATCGATGTGGGAAATAAAACTCTCTCCTACTATCGTGCGGCTTACAAGAACATGCATCCACTGCAAAGCGAAGAGCCTTCTGAAAGAGCGGCAAAAGAGTCGGCGTTCCCAAGGGAGGAAGCGAGTTCAACGCTACGGAAACGTCGCGATCTACATCGCGCAGCCACCGCCCAAATTGCTCATGGATTCTCTGTTGAATATTATATATTTACGATTGCCGTTTCGTATATGGATGCGAAGTCCTCCACCTTGAATGATTTCAGGTCACATCCTACCTCTCTTATACATTCTACTCCAGTCCAGCCGGGGAATACTACCGTACTGGCCCAGTCGAACGCCTCGAGGCAAGGAGTGGTTCTCCACCGCGATTGCCAGGTCAATTGGGGGCCACACACGACATTTCCTCTTTCATGATATCCTCCCTTTGCTTGCTCTTGAGCGTCGCCCGATCATTGATTCATTTCTTCTTTCACTCAGGGCCAACAGGGGATTGCCGCCGGCGCCTGGCCGAGATCTATAGAAGACGGCTCTACGAAGTTGCCCTCATGGCCATGAAGCATTTTCCCCAGAGATACAGCTTAAAAGGTTAAGGTCTCTCTCCTGTTGCATCCCGAAACAGGCTCCATTACTCTAGATGTCAGCCAAGATGGCAGGAAAGCAGGCTCTGCCAGCGACCCTGCCGCGTGTGACGCAGGGACAACCTATCTTCCAGTGCGAGATGGAACAGGAGAAGAGCTAGGGTGCACCTGATCTTCGATTTCAGGAAGGTCAAGAATGCGAAGCAGGCCAGGCTAATGAAATCGGACATCTATAGCCTATCGTGTCACATAGACGGTCTCCTTGAGTCAAAGACGACCTTCCAATGCTAAGATAAATGAAGAGGTTCCAGTCGCCACACCTTCTCCTGGACACAAGAGCGCCGCACAAAGGCAGACATTGGTCTCTAGTACCACACGAGTATGTCTGCGCGTTGTCCAGCTTCACCGGAAGGCCTGGGGCTCCAGCGGAGACACCTCTTCGATCCCATCGTGAATCACTATCATGGATTGGGCGCTGATAGCGGTCCTACCTTCCTGCCTTGGGAGGAACATGGCATGCCTGGTGGCCATCTTCTTATCGCCATCACCATGGCAAGAAACTGGCTAATTTGGGGACGTACTCAATTGACACTATTTTTCGCGTCGCAATCGACCAGTCAGCAAAACATCAATCTCCGTTTTGCTGATTTTAAATGTATATCTTCTACATACTCCGGCACGCCTGACGTGATCTTGAAAGACACCAACCACGCCTTGAAGATCGTTGGGGAATGGCTGATATTGTGTATCAACATCTTGTACGTGTCGATCAAATGCCTGCCAATATGTTCTTTTTGGATCTGGAATATTTGCGGAAGTTTGCTCGGGAGAGAATGACGAAGAAGATGAGACTTACGCCAGCCTGAAACCGAGATAGGGATTGAGCTCACGAGTTCATCATTAGCCCTTCATGAATAGTAATTGCTCAGGTGGTTCGTTGTTATCTCTGCTCGCTGAACTCAAGGTGTTAAGTGATATCCAGTACGTTGTTTATTCCAATTTAGGGCTGGTCAATCGCGAGGGAGTCATGCAGTGTCACGTGACTACAGAAGCCCTAGTTGGAAAACCTCAGCAGTGGTTCTTGGCATCATATATTTGATCCCCTGAGCAGCTCGATGGTATTCGCGAGCTTTTTTCCCGTTGCAGTGGGGGGTTCGAGTCCTTGTGACGGGTTTCCTCGTGGTTCTATTTGAACCGCGACCGTATTTCCCAGGCCTACGATCTCGGCTGAAGTTCCGGGTGGTATTCACCTACAAGTCCAAGACGGTTGTCTCATTGGGTGAATATTTATATTCACAAGTCTCAAAACTGGCTGGAATCCGAAAAGTCTTCACAGGATCGATGGATTGAAGTCTCAAGACACACCAGGCCAGGACGCAGCATCGATAGCAAGGGCATAAGAGTGGATTTGATCTTCACCGTGGTCTTTCACTCATATTGCTTTGCGGCTCCAGATGCGTTTTTCACTGTGGTTGTCAGCGTCCTTAAAGGTTCAGGCATGCAAACAACGCAGGATCATCTGCGGAAAACCGTCTACATTCCCCGCCTGAAAACCCTGTGTCGAATCCTACGTGTTGGCGTGCCCCATTTGCAAAGCCTCCAAGGAAGAACGGCATCAACCTTATGGCCAGCTCGCCCCGATTACCTGCCTTTCGCAACCCTTTTCAGTACTCACTATGGACTTGTTACAGGCCTACCTAAGTCGCCTAAGGACCACGATGCCTTGATGGTCATTGTGGACAAGTTTACTAAGGCAGTGAAGCTCTTACCAGGCAGAACGACTTACTCGGCAATCGACTGGGCTAAACGATTCTTCAAGCGAGTATATCCCTCCTGGGAATTACCGCAAGTCATCATATTCGATAGGGACAGTAAGGCAAAAGGATGAGATCAAGCGACTTGCCGAGAACCCTCTTCTCCCGAACGAAGCTTGTACCCTATCTGCCCAACCCGGGGTTAGCATCGGCATTCACTCCAGTTTAGCTGGGTCTTCGACTCTGGGAGGCATCGTTCAACTGCGGTTCCAGGACAATGGATGCCACATTCAGATCCAACGTGGACAAAACAACGACGGGATGGTGAATATAACTCAACGCTCAACCCTGTCTGGAAGCACCTCTTTCGTGCAGGATGCATCCAGCGTTGAACCAAGTCAACACGCACCCAGAATCTGAATGCGGAGGATGCAGAGAACCAGAATCAAGGTCTTGGACTTGCTTTCATACTCGTATCGCTGTGTTTCTCCAAGCATTTGCAGACGATTTGCATTGTATGTGAACAAAGAAAAGAGGCCGACGAAATGAAGGTCTTCTCCCCCAATACAAGTCTGGGTTTTCCCTGCCTATCGGTGCACCGTGGGAAATCCGCACCAAAACCATTCACTCATTCGCCTGCCACCACCGCCTGTGGCCCAAGCAGAGGTTATGGCGATTGAAACCTTTGCTTTCACTTTATCGCACTCGACAGTCTCTCGGATACAGTCATCGCGCAAGGACACTGTGTCGGCGCCTGTCACATGGACACCTTGATTATTTATCGAGGACGAAGGTCCGCAGTTACGTGACAAGTCGACGAGATGCTCAAGCCATCCGCGAGACACAATCAATCCTCAGGCGATGATTGCCAATTCAACACCCTTTGCTTACTACCCAGCACGTACCAATTGGTGACGTCTCATCCCCCACGTACTCGCCGGGTGAATACAGTGGAGAAAAGGCAAATCCCACGAAACGACATCCGAGAACGAACCAGTCCTAGCCGTGGCGGCAATTTTCCAATGGACTGCAGATGTTCTCCCAACCCATTGCCTGCGGCCATGGCCGTGGTGGAGTCTACGTCAATGGATAGAAGTGAATACGTTCTTAAGAATATTCATTCTGGCGTCTCGTTGTTTCTTGAATTTATATTACGTTCGACTTCACCCTCGCGACAACTCATGGGACGAGTTGCTCATTCGACGGCTCAAAGTCTAGTCTATGTTCGCCGACTCGTCTACCCCAATTCCGGGCTGTATACACATGGTGGAGGTTATCATCCAATGCGAGACGCCAGCCAGCCGGGCAACCTCCTCATCCAACCGAACCTGAACAGGTGCCTGGTATTTATTCAAGGACACTGATTATGGAGAGATGTCAGTCTGGATCCCGGATAAAGAACAGTAGAGGATTCTGACGGCGTCTTTGCTGGAGATCCGGTTTCCGGATCTCCGAATGTATTGACATGGACATTGATCCTGCTACTTCATCGTGCCTGTGCTTGTCAGACCTCGACAAGCTTTACGACTGGGGTTGGAAAGCTCGAGATGCAGATCCCGTCGTATTTATTGCCCATGTTGAACAACCAACATGTTATTTATTGACTTGTAAGTGAGGCAACAACAACAACGTTACTTCATTTTCAAATTGATGCAGTGGCTAATCATGCTTTTCTACTTAGGGATGTCCCGTACACGATCGGAGCAGCCAGAAAAGAAAGGCGAAATCGCAAAAAGCAGCCAGGCCCATCTTCTTAAGAGCCCCTGATGAGCACAAGGAAGCGGACGACCACTGTCGGCCGATCAGTCTATGGCCGGCGGAGATGCTTGCAGGTTCTACCAATATCAACTCGCAGCCGATTGACATGGATTACTGCGGAGCCGACTGACAAGTTTGGGATGGATTCCCTCGGTGCAGCTTCCGTGGCTCCGCCCGTGCATGAAGGCGGATATCCTAATTATATACACATACTGTGAATATAGGAGCATTTCCAGGTAAGAGATGGCACGTCGGTGCTGTGGAAACCCTTCGCTTTACACCTCGGTTGGATGAATTTATGAGTCACTGGCTATTCGTCCTCGTTTCTTCATCATATCGATATGGGTGAATTTACCTCTGAACGGCCTATCGCATTTTGCTGGTGTTGACGGGTTTGCTCCTAATCCAGACGTCGTTCGAGATTTCCTGTCTTTGAAAATGGCAGCAAGTAAATCTGCGATATCAAGCTGTATCGCTTTTTACGGTCCGTGGAACGATCCGATGGCCGCAGAGATCCTCCAAGTCGACCAGCCCAGCCCAAGGGATTTAGATACAACTGCAAACCATCGAAATCCCGAAATTGAAAGCGTGCGAACAGCTTCTCCTGGTCACTATGGCTTCAAAGCCACACAGTGCAGCGGCCGATGATATGAACACTATGCTCCGCCAGGCCTTAATACCAATGGGCTTATTCACTGCTCTCCAAGTCGATCCGGGTGCAACCATCAGAGGGGATGGTCGGGGAAAAACGGCGCGATTACATGACCTTGAAGAATCCCAATCTCCAGGGATCACCCCGTGTATCGCTGTGGTCGTTTCTCTTGCTCCTGCAGAGCGGCCGCTCGGCGATTCACCACTATAGGATGTTCCAGACACACAAGCCGAGTGCAACCTTCTTCTTCCAAGAGCACACGATAGAGCAGAGTTCTGGGTCATCGTGAAGCGAAAGATGATTCGGGACTACAGCTCCTTTGTTGGTCATGGATCCTGTCAACCTATACCGCTGAAGAGGAGACAGCCATCGTCGATGCTGTGGCGGACGATAATGAATTTGGAGAGGTCTGTCTACTGCCCGTTCTTCGACCGACCGACCAACCAACCCCTTAATGAGGATTTGTCGTGGTTTGAAATGTCTGTGTTGGACAATAACAACATGGCAGCAAAACAAACCATTCCTACCTTTCGTCTTTTCAAAAGATGATTTTTTTTTTGGGAGACTACGATGGGATAAGTACACAATCCGCCCGTTCGTTCTTACTCTGTCATCATATTTACCAAGCCGATTTCTATAGTTAAGGAAATCGCATGTGTTTTTCATTACGAGGACGGATCGGTCGTATTTCAGCTACTTTACACTTCCATTGCTATTCTTTCCGCAAATTGCCAAATTATCCCACCTCTCTCTTCAGCGTTGGTACCTTCACCCCGTATACAATTGTGCCGGTCGAATAAGCGCTACATCGTGTTGAACACCAGGTATGCGGCATGGAATTTGGCGGTTTGTGCCCAGCAACAGGAACCAGGACCTGGCACAGCTGCCGAACCTCCACGGACGATTCACTGCGATCTCACCCGACAAAACAGCTACTGCAGAACCCTCATCCTCCGCGCCCTCCCACCGAGAGGCCATTCGCGTCTGGAATGAGACCCGCTCGAGGACGCTGATGCCCGCGAGACGATGGTCTCGTGCCTCTGCGGTGTTCGGGTCACCAACGAGTTAGCAATGGGCAAGTGCGGCTTGTCTTCATTCTTAAATGGAGATTGCACAGCTGGCAAACGCGTTGCGACAGCAGACTAGTGAATGAGCATTCCTGTATTCCGGCAATACAGTTACAATCGCTGGACCTCATGTGAATAGACGATATCCATGGCAACTCAGCCACACCCGGATCGCTACGTTGGAGCTTTTTTTTTTTTTTTTGTTATTGCGCTGATCCAACAGCGGCTGTCACCCTGAAAGCGCACACAACCCTTGCCTGAGTGCAGAGTCACGTGAGAGCTCCCTCCATTGATTGGAATGACATGAGCCGCAATGCCAACGACATATCGCTGCATTGCTATATCAGATGGTTCAAAGCAAGACACATTATGGTATAGGACATCGTGTTGACGGACCGCCGCCTTTCCGAGTATCTAAATTCAAAGTCGTCAAGCACTGCCATCGCGATATACCCTCATAGAATTTGCTTGGACTGTTCCTTTCGCTCATGGGGCCCAGCCCCAACCGGCGCTACAAAGCGTATTCCCGTTAACAGCAATGTACGGCCGCTGGTGCTCCCAAATTGGTCATGGATTGCCTTTTTGGTCCGTCCGAGATACGGCATTATCACGCATTCGCCAGTGGGTTCTGTTCCGGGATATGGCCTGTGAACCGGTTAATTCTAGTCCCTGCATGACGAGCTGGCACTGGGGTTAGAAGATACCAAAGCAGTATACTCTGCTATTTACAGTTTTGCAGCCAGTCCATATCTTGATCAGCATTCGAAGATTTATACAACTCATCCTGACCAAGAGCCCTAGCCATGGGCCGATGCGTCGAACAGTAGAGGACGACGATCATGATGATGATGCACAAGCTGCATGCTGCGGCTAGACATGGGGAGTTTGGAAGATTCTTGGACTTATTAGAGACGAACGTTGCAATCCAAGACCTGACAGCGGCAGATGAAAACTGGCCGGGGGCATTTACCCCGGTCAAACCGTAAACGCCAACTCCAACAGCTGATGGAGTCTTTTACCAACGCCGAGACGAAGGATGATACTGATGTTGCAAGCCCGAGAGTCAAGTCACCCACGGATACCTCAGAATCGGAAGCAGATCGTTCAATAAAACGATTGAAAACACGCAGTGGGCAATCTATCCTTATGTCTACGCGTTCAGTCGATCCTCCTCCTTTGCTGCCGTGAGCGGTGGTTCTCCATGAACCTCGATAGCACTAGCTTCTGCGCGCGGTGAACAAGAACGCAGCGTGGGATGAAGTCATTGGCTTCTGGAACGAGATGGGAACATCTGAGCGGTTCAAAGATATCGACAAGGGATGCTTCAAGGACCTTCTAAGATCACATAAACGCCGGAAGACTGCGCACATTGATAACAGTCACTCAACATTTCTTGTTCAATCGTTCATCCTCGATGGTCAGGAGTGAAACGGAGAATTCACAGCCACTGAGAAGAGTGACACAACTTCCCCTGAACACTACTACTACTACTACTACTACCAGTACCCAACGTCACCGGGTCCTATATATGCCTCTATAATATACGGTCGCCGCATCCACCAAATCACGAGCGGACAAGAACCTGATGAAGACGCATTACGTGAGCTGTATCGGTCTACACTTCAACCTTTCTTCCTCTTTCTAGGAGATCGCGGGCACCAATCCTCAGGTGGTCCGTGGCAAATACACCGAAAGGGCAGATCCTGGGTCGGTATACAATATACAATACAACACGAGTGAATCGTGTCCTCACAAAATGGCTGGGAATATGGTTTTTACATGTACATTTCCGCTGGTACATTTTCCACATTTGGATTGGGCTCTGCCCTATCGATTGATACATTCACGAGGCGCGCGTGAAGGCCGGAGAGCTCAAGCTGCCTTACTTTATCAACGTGAGTCCCCAACTAGTTGAAGGACTCTAATGGTATGCCGGACCTGTACGTGGCAGAGGTCTTCTGTCGGGAGCCGTTCTGTGCAAGGGCAGGGGTAAGTGCCCAACTAGTCCTCGACTAATCCTCGACTAGTCGCTCACTAGTTTTAGAAACCCTATTCCAACCGCAACGATCTAGTGAAGCACCAGACGTGAAGGAACATTCGGACGAACTCAAGAGTACTCTGAATCCATCGTACCATCGTACCATTATTCACTGCATGTCCTTGAATGGGACGGACGTGTATCTTTGCTAGTCAACCCTCCAAGTCATCTCATCAATCAATATGGGAAGTGCAATATACCAAAGACGTCGTCAGAGCACCCCTGTTACTTGGTGGTGCGATAAGTGGAAAGCAACTCTTCATACAAAGGACTACCCAAATGATCACCCAGAGCTGAAGAAGGAGAAGGAGTCGCTGGGACGCATGCCAACACCCAGCAGCAGTGCCCTTCCTCTCCGTGCAAGAGGAGATCACGGCGGAGCTTATCACGCTCAGAGTGGCTGGTCGTTTCTCAGTGAGTCTTCATCCTCAAGGTATATATATATACCACTGGTGCACTAACATCTTCATGTTAGCTCGGCGGGCCACAATCTCGAGCAGCGATTTCCTCTTCGATGCCTTCCAAATATGCAAAGACATTTCCCACGCTTTAACATTTTCCCTGTGAATATCTGAGTGGCAGGGGGCCTGTTGAATGGATCGTTAGGGATATTATCTCGCGTCCTAGTACTGACCCCAGTCAACCGCCTCCATTTGCTCTGTTAATCATATTTGATCACTACGATGGACCTGCCATTCTGTGTGGATGAGCACGGCAAGAAAGTGGTGCAAATCCTCTATTCTAAGCGTGAATTCTGTCGTGCCAATTTGATATTCACCAGCACTCAGTTTCCCATCACTGTGGCATACGCCATTACGGTCTATAAGGCCAAGCATCGATTCGACCACCTTTCACCATGGCAGAACAGAGCAGAGCTGGGAATGTACCCCCTGCCGAGTGAGTGTTGGACGATACTTCAAGCACATCTAAATTCACGCAAGGAGCTCGACGCTCGCGTCGAGTTCCTTGCGTCCGAAAGACGCACAACTGGCATGTGCCGGTCAAGACATCGAATTATCCTACCGAATAAGCTCGATTCCCGACATCCGGAGAGCTGACGACGAGCATGCATACAACGCTGTGTATGGTATCAATACAGTTCCAGTTGTCGGCGATTCAAACTACAAAGAAGTCGCTCGCAGGGATCTCATTGAGAAACATCCGTTTTTGCACTACACTGCAACACACTGGCATTTCCACGTACGGCACGGCGCTCTGAAGCATCAGGATGAATGACTTTATAGACCTCGTCTTAACCTTGTGCAATACGCGGGATCTTCGCTTTTGGACTTGGCTCTTCCCTTTACTCTCCTCGATGGTCTAGAGCTGACGACGAGCATGCATGGAGCTCCGGATGCGAATACCGCTTGACAAGTACCGGCGCATGGTCATGTGCGATGAGGTGGGGAGAAGTCATCGGCGATTCAGGTCGACCAAGATCTACGAGAGCAAGCACACCTACGTCATGGACCCAGATCGACACGGATCTGTGTGCTGTTCTCTTCCCCTGATTCTCTTCCTCTGATTGGGTGAATCGGAAACGATTTGCTCGTTGTGCTGCGCTTCCCTTTTCCCCTCTAATTTTCACTGTGCGATCGGATGACATCATTGTTTACATCCACTAAGTGAATAATTCAGGAACACTTTGCAACGCGGGGGATGACGAGGGGCGCGTTCGTTGGGAGTACAGTTTCCTTTTCACACGCACATCGACGCAGAAGTCTGGGACTTGTCTTTTTTCGAGCCAGGTTTGACGGCAATAATCTGAGAGGCATTTCGCTGAGCGTGGCAAAGCGTGGCAATTCACCATCACCTGGTTAGGGTTAATGTGCCCAGGGTGCTGTGGAACCCTTCACCGATGGCCGAGAGTCAAATGGCGAACTACAACATGTCCCGCTGAATGGCCCTCGCGCTCTGGGGGAATTCGATAGCGAAGCTGACCACATTCGTTCGGAACATATGGCCGAGCCCGAAGGCTCAAATCAGGGAGACTTTCTGGAGGCACAACAACTTTCTGATCATTCAGTGCAGATACAGTTACCCTAGCTTTTAGCGCATGGTGGGATATTCATGCGGATTCTCTTTACAGAGCGAGATTTCCTACAGCGCGTTGGATGCCCTTCGGATTCTTGATTGCTTGCTTTGCAGGGACGGCGACAAGGCATCCGCTCCCCATTTCTCTTCCTCCATCATCTTTATCTTGAATCCATCGTCAATTTTCATCGGTCTAACAAAGGATAAGATATCCGCACTCGATATGGAGATAACCGTCACAATTGCCAGGAAAGACCCGGGACTCTTTTGTTACAAAACTTGCTCCCGGATAGTTGAAATTCTGGACTCCTCTGCACCTTGTCAGAGTATTATTTGACAAATGCAATGCCTCGCCTATCCGTCTCGTGTCCGAGCCCTTTCAAGGAGTGGTCAGAACAAAAGGAACTACTCCCTGGGGATTGGTTTGGGCTCTTCCCGGACTGCGAGCTGGAGATTATGACCAGGGCTCCCAGATGGCATCCCGGCCATACCAGAAGTCGATATTCCGGCCGGCCCACAAGTCGAGATTGAGAACGCCGTCACTTCAAGACCTCGGGTCGTGCTTACCAGCCGTCGCATTATCACAAGAGCCCTGGCTTTGGCTCTACCGGTTAAATGATCGATGAAGGCTCGGAGGAGAAGAAGAAACCTAGTAAGGGCCGAACCGCTCAGAACTGTTGACCAAGCACAGACGAACAACTTAAGAACACATCTTAAATCCCATGAGGGACTTAAGCTATACCAAGAAGGCGGCCCACATCTGACTGGTGGACGCACCAAACAGAAGTGTGGACGAGGCAATACGTAAGTGATTACTAAGTGGTTAAAGACTAGTTACTTGCTAACCGCTTATCAAACACTTAGAGTTCTACAAGAATCTTTTTACTGAATATATTCCTGTTGCCCCTAGAGAATACGCATCATGCGAGGATTCGTCTGAAGAGGCGGCGCCAGTCGAACCTGTGGCTATTGATACCGATTCTTCTCATGAATCGTCTAATGAATCTTCCGTCGAGGCTCTGCCGGCTTTGCCGGTCACGAAAAATCGCACTGTAAGTAGTTCCTAACGGCTTAAGAGCCGCTTTGAAAGCGCCTACTAACCGCTTGCCAACTGCCTAGGTCCACATCACGAATATGCGGAAAGAAGTCGTCGCTATGGGATATAAGATCCCATGCGATTCTTGTGGAAAGCGCGCAGGCTGCTGCAAGGATGCGAACAAATGTGATTATTTCGTGCTTTTCGCCTGCGGTGATGAAACTTAGGTCCATATCACCAACATACGGAAAGAATGATAGCGATGGGCTATAAAATACGCTGTGAGGGCGCGAGGCTGCAGTTGCGGGTAATGTTGCCATGCGTGAGGACACCGGTGGAGAATTTCCATTGAACAATTCGGAGAAGGCACATCTGGAGATGGGCTATGGATGTCTTCGAGAAGGGTGAACTGCCTCAGAATGTACGGGCGTTCCAGAATATGGTCGACGATTACGAAGATAACGGCGAGGGACTGCACTTTCATCAGGAAGAACCAATCGAGGCAGAAAAGAGGTTTTCATTCCTGTCCGGTGGGTCAGCTCGCCGTCCGAAGTATGCACGGCAAACCGAATTCCTCTGTACCGTATGAGTGGGAAATACACCTCGTCCTTCAACTCGACCACGGTGGAGGTGCTGAGGGCAACCATTCAGGGTCTGGTCTGGAAAGAAATGTCCATTTCTCAACGATATAACCTGGTGGATGGACGATGGCGAAGGCTGAGATGGATTATTGGTAGAAGGTCGGGAGAGTTAGCGATATTGTTAGAGTCTCATGCTCAATCGCTCACGCATCAATGGAGCCAACATAAAAACTCGGTGCAAAATTTGCGCAGATACTGGAAGCTAGCGAGCACATCCATCTCAAAGGCCAGCGAGAGATGGGGTGTTTGCGCGTTGCTGCTGCTCACCTATCGGGTATCCTAGCAAGTTCGGACAGCCCAGGTAAGAAAGAACATGAAATAGGATTTATCGTTTGAACGAGGCTAACGCTGAACACAGAATAATATTATGGTAGCTGCTTTTTCCGCAGTCCATCCCTCCTCTCTCCCCTCTCTTGGTTCCGGAGGCACCCAAGTTCAAGGTCACGATAGCCAAGAAGACAAGAAGGCAACCAGACCCCGAGGGCTGCTTGGTGTGTCGATATCTATCTCTATTATACAGATATATATTAAGTCCGCGGCCCGTCGTCACTAAAGAAAGATCCACTGCGACAAGGGACAATCCGGGAGAAACAGCGACGGAAGATACTTTTTACTTCAGGATCCGAACCGATGGGCTTTCTCGAACAACATTGGTGTGGTTGATGATAGCACTGTTGGAGCCTGCAGGTTCCTATGCATTCTCCATGTGGCTCGGCCTTCTGCTTGCAGGCCTCTTTGCATGTTTCTGCATGTTTCCAGTTCGCCTTTGCTTGCTCCACATCTCTTTGAGATATGCACCTCTTAGAGATGTGCAGCTCGCTTAGGAGCTCTTTGTGAGCGATCCAGCATATATGCGGATCGCTCACCCCCAGTTGGGGAGAGAGTATCCATCATCTTCAGAGTTGTTCATCTTGCTTGTGGCTTCATCCCTTCCTTTTCTTCGTAGGTCTCATCAAACACTGTCCCCTGGCCTTCTTCGCATTTCAAAAATCCCTGGACGTGGTCTATGGACTGCGTTGAACTACCGGTTAATCCCGCAGTGGACATGACCGATAGGAGAATCAAGTCCAGAACACTCATCTACAAGTCTATATTACACTGTGTCAGAGAGAGAGACACCGCGAGCATCCAGTCTGCTCTTGACGCAGGTCTCAGCTGATAGGGGATCTACAGATCCTCCTTCCAGCCATTCGCCGCGAATGGCAGCGCTTTCACCACATTTTGGGTCCGCCCTACTTCAGAGTAGTGGTTGGTACCGCGAATGTACCGAGTTTAGAGATGAGGGAGATTGAGAGAGTGTTGCACAATGCATCGGCCATAGCTACTAGGCTGCACGTCAAGGAATCAGCAAAGTATGGCCTATGGATACCGAAAGAGGAGGACAGTCTCTCGCCTAAGTACCCGGAACTAATCGACATATCCAAGCAGTAACAGCCAGGAGCGTTCTGGGTGCCACGCCACATACCATCAGGCTTTCCGATCTTGGCGTGTGAAAATCAGGAGGTGGCCACCGCTTGGGCAGATTTCTTCGACTAGCAGCAAGTCAGATATGTTATCTCAAGTACGGTGGAGGAGTGTGAGAATAATCTGTTCAAGGCAATCCAGCTGTTCATTAGCAGGGATAAGCGTGGGTATTTCTACCAGGGAAGGGTGGACATAACCGCGTCTGCGGAAATGGTTCATAGCGCCTTGGAGTATCGGTTCCCCGTACTCAGACGCCTATACTAAGTTCGTCAACATGCCCCTTGCTACCAACGAAGACGTAATCGGCACCCTCGGCACGTATGTATGGGATGACTTGTCAGATCCGGGGTGACCAACTGGAGATTTCTCCTTTTGGTCGAGTGGTCTAGAGTTCGAACATGACTTCGATGCCATACTCGCCAAGGCACAGCGCCAGACGTCCGAGGTCGACGATAAGACGTGGGAGGTTTTCTGGCGTCTAGTTGACAAGGGCAAGGCGAGCGAGGCTAGTCGTGTTGGTGATCTTCGCGTGCCGTTGGAAGCCAGGGGCAGCATGTTCATCCAGCACAACCGCGAGATTAAGGACTTCGCCAACCCGAGCTGCTCAAGCACGACAGCTCGCGCGAACCGGTTCGGAAGATGTCCCTCCCACTATGGCACCGCGAAACGAAACACAAGCGGCGCCACTACTTCGATGTCGCTACGTTAATAATTCGCACGGTCGAAGAGTGGACATCACAAGGCAAAGGGCAGGCGTTCCGTGGTATGGCACAGCATCTCCTATTGGCATGTGTGTCTGCGGGTATGAACTACGAACGGATGTACCTTACGCTTTTCTGGGTTCTCTGCTCGCCTTATTGGCTTGAGATAGGTCGTTTCTTGCTACAGTCCGGAATGTTATACTTAAGTGATGCCGCGAACGACAGCCCCCTCGAGCATGTGTGATGCGCTGCGATGTCTCGGTCATGCACAACGACTAAAGATCCGACGACGTGATCTTTTTAGGGCGTCGCTGTTTGCCGATCGCAACGGGAATGATGCACCTGTTATAGTGAAGATGGCCAGGCGTTACAGTCGTCCACTGGTCATCCGCGTCCAGCTTTAATTCACCGCACTCCCATCCAGGCAATGGGTGAATGGCGGTCAGGCTCTCGAGGACAGCTCGTCCCTCAATATCCCCCCGCATGGGAACACATTCGCCTCCGAGAATGGAGATCAGACTTCTTCTCCCGATTGATATCCTCTTATTTGAGCCTGTTTCTGCCTCTTTTACCTCACTTCTACTTCACTGAGAGTCTTTTCTTCATTTCCTTCTCTTGATGAAAAACCAGATCAGGACATGCGCGAACCCCTGGCTATTGCCCGTCCGCTTCCAAACTGAAGGAGCAGCTTGCAAAGCGTGGATCCAGACACATGCAACCGGATGTCGCACTCTTTCTCTGATATTCTCATGATGAAGGGTTGCTTTGAGCGTCTCTCTTGAAGCAGTGTACTTCCTGGAAATACGCCTGGGTCCCTCGTTCTACTATCCATTGGACGCTCCCAACATGGTGGCACCGTATCTTCCTTGCTATTGAAGAAGTTGAAGTAGACATGTTGTCGAATATTACAAAGCCCGTCAGCGATGGGGATAGCAATCCCCGGTATATCTATCATCCAGTTACCTCTTTTTTCTGTCGAATATCCAATTTATCGAGTCGGGAGTTCAGCCGGTTCAGTTATTGATGTCACGATCAGTGACTCCATTGGGAACATTCAATGGAGATAGACCGCTGCGCCAGGAGCAAAAGGCTAGGATTCAACGACAACGTCGTTGAACTGTTCTCGCTATATATAGGCGCTTCGCGGTCGTTACAATTGAGACGCATACCTCGCCTTGCTCACGAGAGAGCGAAGATATCTCCCCTCGAGTGGACAAGGCTCTGATCAGTGAATATATGCTTAACACTCCGGATCAATAGGTCTCGGCCAGAAATGAAATCCGGATTGAAAAGTGGGAGAGGCAGGCCCAACAGGATCCCATCGCTCCCCAGGTCACTTGGATTACTTCGGATTTTCCGTCCCCAAGGAGAAAGTCGCTGCAATTGTGAACTTGCCGTTCCCCAGTACTCTACAGCACCTCGAGAAATACATCGGAATGACGGGATGGTTCCGCCACCTGATCCCAATGTATGCCAGAGTTGCAGGACCATTGCAAGATCGGAAAACGCTTCTCCTCCGGAAAGGCCCAACTGCCGGGCGCGCAAGGCAAGAGTACTGCAAACCAAACATAGGGATCGGGTAAATGTTACCCGGAAAGTTTCAACATCACATCACTTTGGAGACTCTAAGGGACAGATGACGATTGGTGAAATGCTTCAACGATATCCGAGGGCTGAAGTTGAGAAGGCAATATTTGGCATGAACCTTTTCGCTGTATGGCCCTTGTTTTACTCCGAATACATATGTATATGTGAGACTTACCATATACTAGGCACCCGTGCTCAAACGATCGAGCGATTGCAGGATTGTATCGCTCGTGGAGTAAACGTCGACTTGTGCCAGCAGGACCTTCAGAAAGACTGCTCGCTGTCGATAAAAGAAAACCCTTCGAAGCATTCTCACGGGGTACTTCTCGTATAAACAAGATTAAGCTCCGAGAAGCCCAAGGCTGGCATGCAGATGGCTACCAAGAGGGAGAATATTCTAACCTCAATTAGGAAGAGAACATATCCGCGTATTCCGACTGGGGGCAATTAACTACTAATGCAAACTTCAAAGAAAACACCCGGTTAGTGATGACGAGCTGGCTACATGCCAAGGCGACCAAGACAAGTTTCACTCAACGTGCGGAGGTCGCCGGCGCTCTCATACACTATGGCGAGCTAAAGGCATCTATGATCAGAACATTGAATGTCGGGTTGAACCCAGCGAATAAAGTGGAAGGCGTAATCATCTCAACACAGGTCAGTTAACTTACATATCAGAATTCCCTCGTTGAGAGATTAATTATTAACAATTTATAGAATGATCGCGAGAAAGCCGTTGATGTCCTCAAAGATCTTGCCGCTCTCTTAGAGAAAGCCGGGTGGTCACCCCAACCCGACCTTTTCCTCGGATGGTACAGTTGTTTAAAGGAACTCAAAAGTGAAGTAAGTCATCATGTCTTCACCTTCCGTGTCTGGTGAAATCCAGTCTTCCTACCGCAGGAAGACACGAAAGACATGGAACGGTCTCCTCTCGAGAACATTAACTTCACCATCGGATCCTTCCGACGCGGACATCGATGAGATGGCATCCAAACTTTTTGAGCCTACTCAAACGTCGGATTTTCTTTCATATAAATCTCATTTTCAGAGATTTATTTATTATATCTACGAATTCTTGTATTAGCCAGAGCACATCAACGAAGTGCTTAAGGTTGACAAAGACGGCGTTCCTCCGTGAGTGCGCAAGGGACTCCCCAACCGGAACTACAGGCTCTTGGTAGCACTGACTGATTGTCGTGCTGGGTCTAATATAAACAACATCCAGCTCCCATATATAGCGACACTGAACTTAATGCAGAAGGGGAATGGCTATCATCGGGCAGGATAACCCTTAATGAGTTCAAGATCTTAAAGAATAATGTTGGAACTAGTAAGTTCACGACCACATTTGAGTCGCTGCGTTTTTTTTATATCGTGGTTGGGGTTCTGGTTCTGTTGATATTGCCAGCCAGCTATTAAATTTAATCAGGGGCCATACAGGGGTTCCAGTAAGGAGCCAGACGGCTTTATTGAACCTGTCGGCTGGTGGCCGAGCCTCGTACTTTTACTTCACGACCTGCACAGCGGATCATCACGGGCCCGTTGAGGCAGATCACAAGTGAGCGCCTTTACAGAGAGTCGTCCCCGCTCCCGCAACCTACTGTTACTATTCGCGGTGAGCAGTTTACCTTAGTCAACGTGTCGCAGGCGCCGGTGAACCGGGTAAGTCTTCTACGCAGATCCACCTCCGCGAACTCCGCTAACCTTCTCTTAGTTGCCTGCGGAACTTTGGGTCCGCGGACCCCAGTCCTGGAAGAGTACAGCACCATTCTTCCTGTCCGTGGAGCTCGATCTGGCGTCGTGGTCCTCTGGATTGCTATACCCTGATGCGACGGTTACCAACGGAATCAAAATCTCATTGCTTGAGGATTCTAGACTTACTTAAGAAGCACCGGAATACAGCAGTCCCAGACTGGGCTGAGCATAAGCAGATTCTATGGATTCTATCTGGCTTAAATATTGAATTCGCAAAGATGCCTCATGTGCTAATCGGCTGTCGGACTCCGACAAAGAGGATGGCCGAAGTCCTGGCCAGATAGGGCTCCACGCGATGGCTTCCAATGATTCCAAAACGGCACGTCTCAAGAGAGCAGCTTGAGTCCAACGGTTTCGTCGAACTTGATCGATTACCTACACGAAGAGAATGGACGCGAAAAGACTAGGGCTAGGGCAAATTGGTGTTGCTTTGCGTGTGTGTCTCTCCTGTCTCTCCAGACGCCGCCCATGTCATTCAGAAACACGATTCAGATGTCTACTTCGTTCTACTCGTCTAACGCCGTGTATAGAGGTTAGCCGCTGTCGCGACAGGGGTTCGTTTTCCAGCGGTGTTATAGAATTAACCAGCTTTGTGCAGACCAAGTCCAATCCCAGCTTCGCTCTCAAGATCGTGCTTCCAATTGATCCGTGAATGCCATCTCCGAAACGCGCCGCATTCAAAACTCAGCAACAAGATATCATGTTTGGCCGCTTCAAAGCCGCTATCCCGCCAGTGGTTGGTGTGTGTGTATCCTCCGCTGCTTTCGTGCGTCAGTAGCTATGGAAACATGTCGCTCCTTGGATATTACCCCTGCTTTGCAGATCCCACACACTGGCGAGTATTCTTGCAGGAGACGAGGAGGCGCGGGTGACAGCAATCGCTGTGTCGGAGGGTATTTCGGTTCCGGCTCAGAAGTGACGCAGAAACAGTTCGCTCTGCTCAGGTGTCTCGAGTACAGATTTGTTCTGTGGGTTTGCTGCCTGCTTTGTATAGAGGGGCGGGCAGAGGCTAATATGGGTGGATAGAGTAACTTTCTTCCTACGACGAATACCAACGAGTGTTGGGCAACTTTCTTCCCTCGACAAGGAACAATTACAGGGAAACTTTCTTCTTACGACGGAGTCTAACGAATGTCTGGCTGTATGCTCGTACAGCCAGTGCTCTTTCTGAGCCGGCGAACGAACGACGCCGAAAAGCGATATCGGCCAACAGAGATGGAAGTCGCGTGCTTAGTCTGGGTTTTACGAAAAACACGACATGTGTCTGTTCCTTCTCACGGTATTTAGACGCTTTAGTGGGTTTTGAGGGTGTGTGAAGACTAATTAATATCCCTGGGGCTGGTTAGGGAGTGATTTTTTTTCCTTGTTTCCCTTGGGCCAACTATGTCGACTCCGCTCTCGCTTCCCTCGTCACCACCAGAAATCTTAGAATGGCACGATCTTTCTCTTAACTGCAGAGCTCAACTCCTCTTCGGATGGACCAGGCATCACGACCTCACAGGTCGCAGCAAACGTCATCCCCTCATCATCCCTCTGCTGTCGAACAAGGGCCCGCAGTTTGAACGTCAAGGTGCTTTGCTTCGGAACTGAATCTACTACGAGTGGACGAGACACGGCGGTCTCCTTCCCCAAAATGAGGCCCATCAATATCAATATATCTCGTCACATAGACCTAACCGTTGACGTGGTTATTGATCTAACTAGATATGATGACTGCATCGTTGATAGCCCCCACTTCAGCAAATTCAAGCGGCGCACCTTCCAGTAGCCCGGAGTCCGCAACCTCCATGATACCTCGCAGTGCAGACATCTCCCCGGCTATGGAAGGACGTGCGAGGTCCCCTTCCGATGATGCGACGATTCCCGAGTCGGTGCGCAGGCCTCGGCTAGCCGCGCACCATCAATGTATTGCGATCTGCACCTCAGACTGCCTGGGAAGGTTCATATTCTACGCAGAGGCTGGTCTCTTCGTCGGAGGGGGGTGCGGAACCTCTACGCAGCTGGGGTTACGAAATTGACAAAAGTCTCATTTTGGTTGTTTTCAAGAGAAATGGATCTCTCGTTCGTGGATGTCTCGCTGGTAATATGAGGTGGGAATTGGCTGGTGGTGTTGTGTCAACGTGAATGAATTGATAGTATATAAAATGTTGGAGCCTACTGGCGTTCCAGCATCCTCCATATGGCTCGGCCTCCTGCCTGCAGGCTGGCAAGTCGGTCTATTGGGACTATCTTCATCAAAGAGGAATCCAGGCAGTAATTGTCGATATGTGTCACAAGCAAGCGTCTGGTATATAATCCTTCCCCTAGGAAATCAATCCTAGTACCTACTAATAGAGACTATTAGGCTTTGGGTATCTGCATGTTTCCAGTTCGCCTTTGCTTGCTCCACATCTCTTTGAGATATGCATCTCTTAGAGATGTGCAGCTCGCTTAGGGCCTCTTTGTGAGCGATCCAGCATATATGCTGATCGCTCACCCCCAGTTGGGGATAGAGCATCCATCATCTTCAGAGTTGTCCATAGAGTGCGTTCTTCATAGAGTCTGTTCATCTTGCTTGTGGCTTCTTCCCTTCCTTTCCTTCGTAGGTCTCATCATGAAATCTATCCCGTCCAGTCCGGACTGAGTATGAAGAGTTTAGTCGCCTGAATTGTCCTCCGGGGGTGCCAATATTGTATAAAGGCTTTTGCTGTAGAGACAGTCCGTAGGACTTGCCATTCTTCAATCCTTGTAGAACAAGTCAAAGTAGCACTATGTCATTTTCCCAACTCTCTTCCGCAAATCCGCACCTTCTTCCTTGACTCAATAGAGAACCAATCTAAGAGGAACTTGCAAGCTTCCTGCCGAGAGCCTTACATAGGAGATAAAGAATAGATTAATCATGTGAGTAAAGTATATAAAGAACAGACTTCTTGCCATGTTCCATATTATTATGGTATTTACAGGTATATATCTGGCTTTCGGTAAAGTTCTTTGCGGTCTGAATTAGGGCTTCACGGAACGATATTACTTAGTCAGTGATCATGCAACCGGGAGTTGCACTGTTCTGTCCGTACATTTATATAACTTAGCCTGTTATAGTGTGTTTAGGACTACTTTTGAATAATCCGGCGAATAGTTTGACACCCTGGACAGCCTAAAATAAGGATATAGATAACTATTTCATGCAATATCCTTTAACTGTCTGGTACACCAACTCACAATTAGGGCTCACTGTTCAACATCTTTTATCTTTCTACTTATAGAGGCTCGCTCATCCGTTATACCTGACACTGGTCCTCACATATCAGTAAGGAGAAATATTATGATACCATCACATCCGGAGTCTTACTATCGTGAACAGCTGCCCGGAATTGTCGTGCCTGAGCACACATCGCCATAGGAATCACTCGCTATAGTAATCACTCCCATAGCAATCGCTCGCCGCATCTCCACGAGAACATCCATCGTTTACATGGCGGTCTGTGCAACGGCGGCATCATCGTCATGGCGATATCCCACGCTCAAATATTGAAAATACCGAATCTTTTGCAGTTCATCTTCATCCACATCACCTCTCCTCATCACCTCTCCACTCTCCACATCCCGGTCTCAACTCGCAAACATGGACTGGGACGTCGAACTCGTCAAGCTATTCAAGCTCGTCTTCAGCTACCTCGAAGACGACGACCTCGCATCCTGCGCCCGCGTTGGTCAAATCTGGTTTCTCTGCGCAACTGATCTCCTGTGGAAGGAACCGCCAGCTGATGCCCTGTCCCGAGTCGCCGTCATCTCCCGTCGCGAGATGTATGCGCGCAAGATCATGCGTCTCGACTTTGACGAGGGTCCATATGCCCATCTGCACCGCATGTACGAGAAGCTCGAATTCCCCAAGCTGACGCACGTCCACCTCCACACCAATCTCGAACGGCAGGACGACACATTCCCCGTGCAGCAGTACTTGGGCCCGTCATTGGAAACCTTCGAGCTGGTCGGCCCACACCCTCACGACCAACACATCCTGGAGCAGGTGCACTGGCACCGGGGTCTGAGTCTGCCCGGGCTCGCCGTGGAATCCCCCATGCTGCGCGACCCCAGATTCCTCGGAAACTCCTTGCTCGCCCATCGCGGCCTCAAGCTGCTGGCCCTGGTCGGCGACGTGACCCCGTACATCAACCCCGAGCTCGTCGACCGTCTCCTCCGCTTGCCCAGACTCATCTTCCTGAGAATGCCTATCGCCCCGCTCCAGAGCCAGCAACGCCTGCTACGCTGCAACGCCCGCATCTTGAACCTGACCGTGGAAGTGCGATCCCTCGGCCATCTCTTCAACCCGCTCAACCGCACATTCCCCAACCTCACCGAACTCATCCTCGCCACCTACTCGGACGCGACCATCCGCGTCGCCGACGCCATCTTCCTCCCCCTCGCCTCCCTCACCACTCTGAGAGAGCTGACCCTGCGCTTCGACGGCCGCGTCAACCTCAACCCGCCCATGTTGCTCGCCCTGCGCCACCTCCGCAACCTGCGCCTGCTGCGCATCACCGGGGATAACCTCGCCGTGGACGCCTGGGATGATACCGCCGTCGACACCCTGGTCGCCGACATGCCGGCGCTGAGGCACTTTGAGTTCAACGCGCGCTGCAAGCTGAGCTTTAACGTGCTCCTGGTCCTGGCCAATCGCTGTCGCCGGCTCGAGAGGCTGTTCCTGGCCCAGCAGGTGGATATCATGGGTCTGCGCACGGTGGGGATTCGTAGTTGTTTGTTTCCGCACGTCCGCGTGGTGGGGTTGCACTTTGTCGAGCCGCATCATTGGGCCCGGAGGTAAGTTGTCCTTTTCCTTTATATATATATGTGTGTGTGTGTATGTGTATATGAATATATGCTGACTTTGACTTGCTAGACACGAACGAGCCCAGGCGATGGCCGCCTCCGTGCGCCACTATTTCCCGCGCTTGACGCACTTTTTCAATGCCCTTGACCAGCCCTTTACGAGTGAGGTTATGGACGCGTGGATTGAGCTGGGAAGTGGAGCAGTGGCTGCAGTGCAGTGATATTGGCGCGAGGAGACAAGCAATGAGATGTTTTTTTGTCGGCAGGGAACAAGCTTAGCTTAGTGGACTTGGTCATGGTCATGTCATGTACAGTACCTTTTTGCCAGTTCTTGTCTTGTCTGTTCTCGGCGAGATTTCTGTCAATACAATGCCTGCCGCGGTAGAGTGTGTATTACGAGCCATGATCCATCATCGAGATCTTCATCCATACCATTCTCTCAGTAGACATGCCGCCAACCCTTCCCTATTTCATATTCTCCTTCGTATGAATTCATATCGCTTGCTATTAAGCAAAGCCCAGCCCCATTTCCTAAACTAAACCGCACCCTCACCACCCTCTCCGCCCACCGTCTCACCGTCATCGTCACCGTCATCGGCCTTGACCTTCTTCGCGGGAGTCTTCGGCAGACGACCCTTGCGCTTCTGCGGCGTGACCGCGTCGGCGTTTCCATCGCTAGCAGTCGCAGTCTCAGAGGCAGACGCAGAGGCCTCGACCTGCTTGCGCAGCTTGATGATTCTCTTCTCGACCGCGCATGCGGTGCAATCTACCTGCGTTAGGGACGGAATACTCGGTGGATTGGAATTTATGGTGAAGGGGGATTACCTGGACCCATGTACGCGGCGAGGTCTTTGTAGTCGAGTTTGATCTTGGTGTCCTTCATCTGGCTGAGGACGCCGAGGAAGAGCTGTACGGATATATGTGTAATACACACGGTGGGAGTTAGTGATGTGGTTGTCACAAGGCTGTGGTTATCGGTCTGGTTACGAAGGGCAGATGGAGACGAGACGGACCTTGGCATCTGTGTTGGCGTTCCAGGACATGGGCATCGTGGCGGTTGTTCTTCTTGGAGTGATGTGGAGGTGTATGTAGGGTTGGGTATGTATGGTGGATATTTGTTGATGGAGTTCTGGAAGAAGAAGAAAGTAGAGGAAGATAAGATCTGATGGGGAAAGGCAGGGAGAGGAGGATGGATGGCACGGTGAAGTAAGATGAAGTGAGGTAAAGTGTGTCGGTGAAGAGAGTCAAACACAACACAAGCCTCATTTAGCTGGGAGGAAGACGGCAATAACCAGTATCTCAGACTCATCTATACCCTACCATTTACGGAGTCTTTACCTTCACATACTTAGCTAATCCTCTGCCACGTCGTCCCTCAATCTCCCATCTTCCCCTCCACCTAAACGTATCTACTATTGCCTGCCCCTTCTTTGTTAGAAGGGATGGTTCCTCCGTATGTAAATGGAGTCGAAAGGGGAGAGAACTGACACCTGACGCGTCAGGCACCAGCAGGTGTCAGCTTGGTTGTGGCTCACGCTATACCGCCCTTGGACTAGCGCCATTGCTGCCTATGTCAGTGCCTTAGCGCCTTAATGCCTTGGTCGATTCTGCCTGAAGAGTCACGGGAAAGAACCCGCCTACCCGGACGACACCGCGGGAGGCGGTGAGGTCTGAGTAGACGGGTACAATAAATCTCGCCCGACCAGGATTCTCTTTCTTTTCCTTGTCGTCCGCATCCCTCGTCAGGTTGCTTGCTTCGTGCAATCTCATCAATCCTGATGAAGGTCCATCAGGGAACGAGTCAGAGCAACCCATCATGCCACCTGATGAGCTCAGGGAAGGGAACAAAAAGAAAAGAAAAGGGAAAAGGAAAAGACTGACTCTGCTGATGATGCTCTGCTAACGACTAACTCACTGTTAACTGTGTCTTGGTGGGGTTGGAAGGCCTCCGGCTAAGCCCGAACGGGCCTAGCGCCGGGCGAACCATGAGCGGACCTCAGTAAACCCCGATTACCCCTTACCCCACATTCAATTAATCTTCCCTTATCCAGAGCTAACCAAAGTCCACTCGATGCCAGATGGAGGTCTAGACACGCACCATACGTATTTTGACAGCTCTTAGACCTTGTACGGAGTTCGGAGTAGCGCGACGCGCCCCCCAGGCAGCGCACTCGACCTGTCACACTGGCCCGAAAGCCCATGTTTGCTTTTGCGAAAAAAAGCAAAAAGAAAAAAACAAAACAATTTATCGGTGACCACGTCGCCGGATTCTTCCAACTCCCAAGTCGACCGAGTCCGTTTCTACCATACAATCAATCCAGTGGGCCTGACCCCTTCGAGTACACCATGGTCCATCTACTCGACTTGTCGACAGAGCTTCTGCTGCGGATTGTATCCCACGTTAGCGACGGTGTCGATGATGAACCGTTCTTCCCCACTCCCGACATTTCCTCGCTATGTTTGGTCTCGCGGAGATTTTACGAGCTGGCCCAGCCCGACCTATTCCGCAAGTTTGAGTTTCACATCATGCCGCGTGATCCGCACCGGCTGTTCGCCTTCACCAAAACGGTCATCCAGCGTCCCGACCTGGGAGCCAAAGTTCACTGCGTCACCTTGGGCCCCGTCGACGAGGAACGCGGGGAGAAGCTAGGTACGGAGATCTCGAATTGTTCACCCGAGCAATCCGAGATCTCGGGGACGTCGTGAGTGAGACGGGATGGGTCGAATCCATTAAAATTGGAGACCTCGGCGAGCTTCTGGCCCTGCTCCTGACCAAGACCCCGAATCTGCGAAATCTCGAAATCCCCTATGGTCAGTCCCTGTTCCGGGTGGCGGAGTTGATCGCCTGGAAACCGTCGTATCTATCCAACCTCGTGTGTCTGAGCATCGAAGCCAACGAAGGCGACCAATGCGATTTGCTCCACCTGGAACCGCTTCTCGGCCTCCCGAGCTTGAAAATGCTCCATTGGCATTGCTCTTACGGCGAGAGCTTGATTTTCCCATCCTGGAAGTTCGCCCCCGCATCGCTGACTATCGAGAAAATGCTCCTGGCAGACTGTCACATGGACTCCGACACCATGACGGGTCTGCTGGAAGGATGTAAGAACCTCCACAGTTTCAGGTACATTGCGAGCGACCACCGTATCTCCGAGTGGGGCCCCTTCCGGCGGCGAGAGGGGCATTTTGATGCAGCGCAGCTGTACAAGGCGCTCGAATCGCAACGGGAGACGCTGGAGGAGCTCAGTGTCGCGTTCTACAGCCGGGGGTGGCATCTATACGAAGACATGGAGAAGAGCGCCAAGTTCGGCTCGTTCCGGGACTTTGCTCGCCTCGTCAACCTGGACGTGCTCCAATTCCACCTCCCCGCGAGAATGGAGTTGCCGCCGTCCCTGGAGTCGTTGACGATCCAGGACTGCCGGTTTCCGATCTACGAGATGCTGTGCCACGTCGCGCAGGAGAGTCGGGCAGGCGTGCTACCTGCCCTGGCGGACGTGACAGTGGTCTATCGCGATCCGGATCAGGTGCTGAAGATTCCCGACGAGAACGGCAATTATAATACGATGATGTCGTCCGAGGGCTTCGATCGACTGGAGGACCTTTTCGAGGGGACCAAGACCGCGCTGACCATGCGACGCGGCCCGTTGGACGTGGAGGAAGTGGCGGCGATGTCTGAGGAAGAGGACGAGGATTACGTGTCGGACGACGACGACGACGGCCCCGCGCAGTTAAACGCCATGGCGGAGGACGCTGTCGATTGGGAGACTGATGAAGATGACTTTGACGACGAGCTTGACTGATGCACTTTCTTTGCTGACTGCAGCGGTCTATTGTGAATGGACTGAAAAATATTGATCGTCACTCGATCCGCTCACGGTTTGGATCTTGCTCGCGACTCTTTCGGATACCTCTTTGCTCTTGTTATGTCCTCGACGTTGAATTCCCGGTAATTACATTCTTTATTGGGGTGATGATCTCTCTGGCGGACATATATATCATTCACCAGTTCCGCGGACGTTGATGCTAGGTGACCATTCCATTGCAGGCATTGGGTCATTTCCACTCTCTCCTGAAACGGTTCGCATATCACCCTTTCTAGGTATACTTTGGCCTGCCCCTCCCTGCTCTTAGGTGCCCTTCGTTAATGCCCCTTTTTTGGAATATCATTCCGGACGGAGTACTCTGTGCTGCGTGCTTATCTCGGGGGAGAATCTTTTGATTGGCCAGTGCGGATTTGTAAAATCAGCTACTTGGTACTGTACATGTTAGCCTTTAGTTCCCTCGACCGGAAATAGTTTCCAAGGTTCTGGCGCACATGGCAGATTTGGTGGAGAGTCGAGACCCTGTTTTCATACGTGTTCTACAGAAAAGGACAGTGTAAAAATCTCGTGGTGAGGCTTATATCAATTTAGTCAAATCCACATATAAGGGAGAGAGAGAGAGAGACAGACTTACCCAGAAGTCGAGATTCCCACGAAAACAAAACAAGGACTCTATAACAAACGGCAAAAGAGGAACTGAACTCCCTCACTCCTCCTTCTCCTCCTTCTTGATGACAAGCGGAAGCCCAAACCGCAGCTCCCCCTTCTTGACGCGTTTCGCAATCCGCTCCGCCAGCTCCTTGGCGACCCTCCACACATCCTCGTCATCCAGCAAGATACCGATGATCTGCAGCGCAAACGTCAGCTTGTTCTTATTGTTGTTCTCATCGCTGGCAACAAGCGCAATCTGCTTCTCGATCACCGCTCTCCGCCGCAGCACCTGCCACTGCACGAAGCCCAGGAACGCCGCTTGCGTCGCAAACGCCCCCGGCAGCTGCATCACCACGAATACCTTCCGGAACTCCCGGTGGAAGGCGTCGCCGAAGGGGAAGCCCCGGTACACGATGGTGTTTCGGTGTGCGGCGTCGTCCGACATGGCCATCGGCGTCTCCCATGTCGTCGAGGTGTCCGGCGCCGTGGAGAGGCGGCGGCCGATGGATTCGGGGGAGTCGAGGTCGATCGGGTTGCGTTTTGAGCCTGGACGGAATTTGTATGGCCGCGGCATCGCTTCTTTTTGCAGAAGGGAAGGTAGGGAAGGTAGGTTAGGGTGTTGGATTCAACTGGGGGGGTTGGATTCAACGAGTGACTTCGTGACTTCTGACTTCTCTTCTGCAAGCGATGGGAGGGACGAGACGAGGGGAGAGGATCAAGGGAGGAGACTCGAGAGTGAATTGGTGAGATGGAGACGAAGTGGCATCGAGGGGGGACCTGATTCATATTCGACGGTGAGAAGAGGATGGATGGGATGAATGCTTATTGTTTCGGGATAGAGGCTTTGTAGGTCAAGAACAATCCCTGGTGAATGGCTTTGTGTGAATCAAAGCAAACCGAAACCAGCACAAAGAAGTTGAACAGAATCAACATTGTATCGTTGTGTCTCACTTCAAACACAAAGGACATCACAATGGTTTTGTTGGGTTGAAATGACTTGTTTCAAGAACCAGGGTGTATGTACTTGTTCTGCGATATGAGCTTGACAGTCCACCAGAGCAAGGAGAGCCACTGTGCTTGTTGATACTGTCATAGGGAGTTATACCCAGAATCTGAACCTCCATCCTCCGTCAAAGGAGTCGATTCGTCCGGGCTGGCGACCATCGCGTTTCTGAAGAGGTTCTAAACAAGGAACTGTCCAGAAGAAGATGCGCTCGCCCAAGCGACTCTCGAGGCCACCTCATTGAAGTCATCGCGATTGATTTTAATGTGAGGATGCAGCTATTTTCTGTCATTGTATTCCATCTATAGCATCGTTCCGAGATGTCCATTATATACGAAGCATGCTCAACTTGACTTGGCAACGGCCAATAAACACCATCCTAGAATTAATCCTTAAGTCCTACCTACTACCTTAGTACCTGGGTAGGATATCTCCTGGTCAATGGCAAATGAGGACCTTCGTAAATGTCATCCACATCCACATCCACCCGAAGTTAGGTAACAGGTACCTTGTGAGACCTCGCGGCATCCATGATCCAATAACACCGCGACGATTGAAACCCCCAAACCACGTCCAATCAACAACGCACTTTTATTTGCATGTCATTGTCGATGGAAAGAACCTGACCTACACTCCACTGCGTTGTCAACCTTGGGAGCAGCGTGCAATGAGGAACCCGGTGGTTGCGGTGCCGGTGCCGGGGACATAAAGCGGGAGTAGTGACGCTGTCTTCCAGGGTTCTTTTTCTTTTAATTGATTATTTTTTTTTTCTTTCCTTTTGTTGTATCTGGCAATCAAGGAGACGAGACGAGACGAGTATTGTCCCAGAGATGGCGATCAACTCTGGACTTGACGACGCCAACGGGCGTGACGACAAAGTGCAGACGCGGCAGCTGCCTGTGACCTTACTGTCGGGGTTCCTGGTATGAGAATGCAATCCCATGGTGCAATCGCATACAGTGGAACTGAACAGCAATATTAACTTAACTCGTCTAGGGCAGCGGAAAGACCACACTCCTCGAACACATCCTCTCGTCGCGCGACCACGGGCTGCGCATCGCCGTCATCGTCAACGACATGAGCAAGTCAGTCCACCTTCTTCTTTTCGTTTATATTTATATATATATATATGTATGTATGTATGTATGTATGTATATATGCTAACTAGTCCAGGCTAAACATCGACGCGGCGCTGATCACGCAGCACACCATCTCGCAAACGCAGGAGAAGCTCATCCAGCTGCAAAACGGGTGCATCTGCTGCACGCTGCGCGGGGATCTGCTCGAGGAACTGGCGCGGCTCGCCCGGCAGAAAGAGGTCGAGTACGTGGTCATCGAGAGCACGGGGATCAGCGAGCCGATGCAGGTGGCCGAGACGTTCACGGCGGAGTTCGGCGCGGCGATGCTGGCGGCCGAGGCGGAGGCGGACGTGGAGGATAAGGATGACGAGAACGAGAGCACGAGGATCTTGCATGAGATGTATGCCCCCCAGCCACATCACCTGTGATTCGATGAAGTAACGGTGGGTTAATGAATGGTGAATGAATAGTGTAAACCTGGGCGGATTACACACGCTAGCTCAGCTCGACACGACCGTGACCGTGATCGACGCGTTCAACCTGCTGGCGGAGTTCGACACGGCCGAGTTTCTCTCGGACCGGTACGGGCGCGACTCGGTCGGCGAGGAGGACGAGCGCACCATCTCCGACCTGATGGTGGACCAGATCGAGTTCGCCGACGTGCTGATCGTCAACAAGATCGAGACGGCCGACGCGGCCACGCGCGCGCGCATCCGCGGGCTGCTGGCCCTGCTGAACCCGACGGCCAAGGTGCTAGAGACGAGTTACGCGCGCGTCGACGTCAAGGAGATCATCGGCACGGGCCGATTCGACTTCGTCAAGGCGGCGTCGGGGGCGGGCTGGTTGCGGAGCCTGCACGAGATGACGCTGCAGAAGACGGGGAGTGGCGAGCGGATGGCGCCGAGGCCGGAGACGTTGGAGTGGGTGTCCCGTGGTCCCTTTGCTTTTCTCGGAAATGAAGATTTCCGTCGGATGGACGACTTGCTGACTCGGTGTTTGCTCAGGTACGGCATCAACAACTTCGTGTACACGGCACGCAGGCCGTTTCATCCCCGGCGCCTGTTCGCGCTGCTGCACGATAAGTTCATCCTTCTTCAAAATCGAGACGACGACGACGACGACGAAGAGGAAGACGAAGCCGACTCCGACTCCGACATGGACATACAAGACTTCGACCAACCGGACCCGGCGGTGATCCTGGCCAACAAACGCGCGCACGCGGCGTTCGGCGCGGTTCTCCGGTCCAAGGGCTTCTTCTGGCTGGCGACGCGGCCGTTCCAGTTCGGCGAATGGAGCCAAGCGGGCGGCATGCTGACGGTGGGCTGCGGGGGGCCGTGGTTCGCCGAGGTGGGCGAGGAGGCGTGGCCGGAGGACGACGAGGTGCGCGAGTCCATCCGCAACGACTTCCAGGGCCGCTGGGGCGATCGACGGCAGGAGCTGGTGTTCATCGGCCAGGGGATCGATGTGGAGCGGATCACGGCGGTGCTGGACGAGTGTCTTCTGGATGATGGGGATATGCGGAGGTGGGAGAAGGTCATGGCGAGGACGACGACGAGCCAGGAGGAGAAGGCGGAGAAGTTGGCCAAGATGTGGGAGGATGGGTGGGAGGAGTGGCCGGTTTTCGAGGAGGGTGAGGAGGAGATGGAGGAGGAGAACGGGGGAAGAAAGAAGCATCGCGTCAGTGAGTATTTGGGTGCGACGAAGCATACCCATGACCATGGCCATGCTCATGGACATGGACATGGTCATCATCATCATCCGAAGATCGATGGGTTGCGTGGGAAGCAGGCGATAGCGGCATGATGCTGTTGTCAGGGAAATTAAATATAAAAGTTGTATATAAAATGAAATGGCTTATTCAAGATTGTCCGTCGTCTATATATATTACGTCTGAAAATAGCATTTAGCAAATATAACAGCACCCACAAGCTATACAAGAGGGCTACCAAAGTATCATCCACCTTCTCTGATTCGTGATACATAATAAAAAAAGATCAATAAAATACACCCCATTCACCCCTGCGAATCCCGCAGATCCTTCAACAAGCGCGACCCGATCCCCCGCGCCGTCTCCTGCAGCCAGATCGGCAACGCCCGCACCAGACTGTACACCGTCAGCCGCGCGGGGAGAATCACCTGGCCGCTGGTCTGGCCCACGATCTGCTTGACGACCGCCGCCGAGACGACCTCGGGGGTCAGCACGGGCTGGCGGAACTGCGGGCCGGCGTCGGTGAGTTGCTGGATCATCGGGGTGCGCACCCAGAGGGGATGCACCACACTACGGAGTAGTTGACGAATCAGCATTGTTCTTATTCCTCACGTCGTGAAGTGTTCTTCGGCCAAGTGATGTGTTGCTCACCTCGTCCGCACCTTCTTCGCCTTATACCAAAGCCTTAACTCCTGCGTCAAGCTCTCGTGAAACGCCAACGCGCTGGCCTTGGAGCAGCAGTAATCCGCCATCTCGCCCAGCGCCAAGAAGCTCGCCATGCTGGCGATGGTGACCACGTGGCCGTGGTCGTGCCGGATCATCGCCGGCAGGAACTCCTTGACCATCAGGAAGTGCGAGATGGTGTTCACCTCGAAGGTCTTGCGGATCAGCGCCTCGGGCTCGTCCAGGATCGTGCCGTCGAAGCCCACCCCCGCGTTGTTGACCAGCACCGTCGGGTCGCCGTGCGCCGCGCGGATCGAGGAGGCCGCTTCGGCGATGCTGGAAGACGAGGTGATGTCGGCTTTGTAGAAGTAGACGTTGGGGGCTGTCCTCGCAGACCATCGTTAGTTGGATTTCTTCTTTGTGGAATGGGAGTTTGGGCTTGACTCACGTAGCTTAAACTTCGGCTCGTTGATATCCAACACCACGATCTTCACCCCCCGCTTGGCCAGATCCTCCACGATCTGCTTCCCGATCCCGCTGCATCCTCCCGTGACGAGGACGAGCTCGGAGCGGGGGTCCCAGGCGCGCGACGCGGATTGCCAGTTGTTCAGCGTCCAGCGGGAGAGCGCGCTGTTGGTGTGCTTGAGGAAGTTGTATGCGACCAAGGCGACGAGGAGTTTCGCGGCGAGCGGCGAGCGCAGCGCATGTTGGGCGCGGTCGGGGAGGAGGTCGATGGCGGGAGTCGCGTAGTGTTGGAGGAGGTTGAGGAGGGGGTCGAGGCGGGAGAGGGCCATATTGATGGAAGCAAGCAAGTCGAGATAGTATAGTGATTCTTTGCTGTTTCTTGGTTGTTGTTCGCTTGTGAATAATATATACTCGACTTCTGCCCTTTCCTTTGATAACAATACCTCGGTTTCATCACCGAGACCGAAGAAACGGTTCCATGGTGATGATCATCGCCAGCTTCACGAACTCATTTCCCAAGGTTTGTCTTGTCCCACACCGCGCTTGTTTCCACCGTCAGTTGCCTTCTCGCGTCACCTTGCGAGGGGATCCATCGTACTGCAACTTGGGTTGTACAACTGCCGAGGTTCTCACATGGCGTGGACTGTGGACATGACTGAATAATCAATCAGCGTATCGCCGTATCGTGTCACAGATCTGCATTCAATCAGGGCAACGTGAAAAGCATCCTGCTTGAGAATTGTTGGGCACATCCGAATAGGTCCCATTGGTTGGGCTGTAGACTATCGAAGGTTCCCAGCGATGACGAGGGAGAAAAGTAGAACTGGAGAACCTGAGGTACTAAGACTCATCGAGTTAGCGTGAAGACATGGCTTTCTCTTTTTGAGGAAGGCGTTGCGAGAGTGGAGCCTGGGCACGTGCACCTGTGGCCCACTGTCCATTTCACATGGGCCAGGGGGCCTTGGTTACCCCGCGTTGGGGTTGTTTCTGGGGATGAACCTTGATGTATGTGCCAGGGTGCCTATGGTGTAGTTAATGGTGTAGTTATTGCATTAGATTGTATAGATGCGACTGAATGGCCGCTGTCTCGTAGATTATCCCGTGTGTGCACTGTGCGTCTGATGCATAGTTAGGGTTACGTTGTATGGAGCCGAAACAATGAAAAAAAAAAAAAAAAAAAAAAAAAAAAAAAAAAAAAAAAAAAAAAAAAACAAAAAAAATAAAAAAAAAAAAAAATTTAAACCAAAAAAAAAAAAAAAAACAAAATCCCAAACTAAAAAAAAAAATTTAGTTAAAAAAAAATTGTTAATGCAAGACAAAACCAAAGAATGGCAAGACAATTAAAAGTTATGGGGGGGGGGCAGGGACGCGGTGGGGAGGG